>SCDT01001402.1:21987-37787 GCA_004143765.1 Drosophila melanica
ATATTATTGAGTATAAATAAAAATACAAAATTTAATTTTTCTATAATATTTTTACAAATTATAGAAATGTACTCTTTAGCAATTGACGGTCCATTCACAAACTTCTCAGTTAGTGCGATAAAATTTTAATTATCCCTCAACTCCACTTAAGTGTGCTTAAAAACCCTCCTTAAATCTACTTAAATTGGGCTAATCTCATATCATCAATCCAATGTTCTGCCACTGTCAGTTATGGCAACCTGGAGGATTTTCCCCATTCCTAACGGCACACAAAGTGAAAGCGAAAGAATGGGAAAAGGAGGAAGAAAAAGAAAACTCCTTTGCCGCCTGTCAATTTCCAAGTTAATAATTTTGGGCCCACAAAGCCAAAGCGATCGAAGTCAATCAGCTATATAATATGTCTATATGCTGGCATTGGTAATAGGGCCCAAATCAGTTTGGGGTCGGGGCTTCGGCTAGTTTTTCGGGGGTGGTTGCTGCGGCTCGATTCATGATGCTTTTTAATATCCGTTTCATGTGGATTTATGCGCTTCAAGTTCACGCTGAGCGCCAACACATAAATTTCATGGCAATTGAAGCACGCCAAAAAGAACTACAACAACAACAACAACCCCCCCAAAACCCCACAGCTGACAAAGGGTTAACTTGTAATGGTTGCGGGCTGCGGGCTGCGGGCTGCGGGAAACGTAAATTGACTTGTGGCATTTTTCAAAGTTTTCTTCTTTTTCATTTTATTTTTGGTTGCTTTTGCCCCTCCACATTTCTCTTTTTTTTTTTTGTGCTGTGTCTGTCGCTGACCAACTTCGATTAATTTATTGGGATAAGGATTTGCGCAGTCCCAGCCCCCATTTTAAATGCCTGCGAACGGGTCTCATAAAGTGTCATTAAAGTGGCTGCCTGATTAAAGGCATCAATTCGGTGCCTCCGCAGCACAACTCAATTTTACCATTTGCCATTGCATATCCATAGAGAAGTTTAATTAAAAAACTGCGCCCCAAGCACCAAAACCGGCCGTATGTGCAAATGCCAGACCTGGAAATACCCTACATGTAGGTTGAAACAAATATGGTTAAATAAATAGTTAACTATTTCATTATTCTTTGTGTTGGTTGAGCCCTAAAATGTGATAATAATTCTTTATAAGCTTTCTATATTTATATAATATTGAAATACAATTGCATTTTATCAGAAAGTGCAGGTTAGTTCAAGTTCCAATATTTCATAAGATTAACTTATCAAAATATAAATATGCCTAAATTTATAAATACAATAAATATTATTAAGAAACTTTTGTTCACTTAGGAATTAATTTTAACTGCTTATTATTATAAATTACTATTATAATTAAACAGAAAAGCTAAAATGTGTAGTTTATGAGTAGTAAAAACGAAGGAAATGCATAAAAATTAAAAAAAATTATTAAAAGAATTTTTAGAATATTATATTTGTAAATAGGGATAAATTTTAACTATTTTAAAAAAATCTTGAAATAGATTTGAAATGAATAAAGAATAAATGTAAAATACAAAATCAGCTATTTTATTTGTTATTATGTCATCTGTTGCAATAAACCCAAATACCCGATAGGTTTTACGCCAGCCCATGGGTATTAAAACAACACCTGGCAATTGAAGTTTAATTGGGCAGACAGAGAGATATGCAATATAAAGTAATTACGTTTTGCATGCTGCGTGGTAAGGTTTAACCGTTACCCAATGCCCGATAACAGCTACGCTTGCACCTGCTGCTGCTGCCGATGATGATGCTGATGCTGATGCTGACTGTACTCGCACGCCGCCTGCTTGGGGTACAGTCTGCACAAAGCTTCTGAAGGCTCATTTGCAGATTAGGCAAAATCGCGACATTCGCTGTGGGGCACATTTGGCTCCTTTGTATTGGTTAAGTGCGAGCTGCTCTTATCAGCTTTATGGCCAGCGATAGTTTTCATTTACTTTATGACACTTTCATCAAGCAACTGCGATTGTGTGTGTGTCAAAAGGTTAAAGTTCAATGCATACCAACAGAAAAGTACACTCAGCGAAATAAACCAAGAATTATGTATCAAATGTTGAAAGCGGAGAATTTTTTGTTTGAGAGAGAGAGAAAGGGATAGAGAAACAAAGAGAGAGGGAAAGAGAGAGAGAGTAAGAGAGAGAAAGGGTGAGAAAGGGGGGAGAGAGAGAGAAAGAGAAAGCGAATGAGAAAGAGAGAGAGAGAGAGAAAAAAGAGAGCAAGTAAGAGAGAGAGAGAGATAGAGAGGGAGGGAGAGAGAGGGAGAGAGAAGAGAGATAGAAAGATAAGGAGAGAGAGAGAGAGAGAGAGAGAAGCGAGAAGCGAGAGAGGGAAGAGAGAGAGAAGAGAGACGGAAAGTCTAGTATTTAAGAGCAAGTAAGAAAAAGAGAGAGAGAGAGTCAAGTAAGGGAGATAGACAGAGAGAGGAAAAAGATAATGAGAGGGTAAGAAAAAAAGGTGAGTAACAAAGAGAGAAAGACAACGAAAGGGCAAAAAAGAAAGAGAGAGAGAGAGAGAGAGAGAGGAAGAGTAAAGGAAAAGGAGAGAGAGGGAAATAGAGATAAAAAACCAGAGAGCCACTTACCTATAAAAACACAACTCTCAAAATACGCACACACACACACACTCACACAATAAAATCACTGAAAACGCCAAAAGTCTGTGGGCATTACTTGAATTCATGAGAATCGCATAGAAGGGCATCAATTGCCCTAATATCAAATTAACATAATGGGCTTATGCCTACAGACTATAGACAACAGACAACATTTTCTTGAAGAACTCCTGCATGTATTAACAACAGTGTTTTAAACTACTTTCAAGAATTTCGTTCTCACTTAATTCAGACTTATTTTGAGAATATTCAATTACAATGCGAGCTCTCTGCCACCGTTTTTCGCTGAGTGTACGACTACCGATGCGGGGTCAAAATGGGTGTTTTGTTCTGTTTGTGCTCCCTATGCCTCAACTGATTTCCGGACGCGACGTCAACGCTTCCTTTTGCTGCCGTTTAACTTTTATATGAGACATAGCCTCGTTCCGCCCGCCGCCCTTCGCCCACCCTCCCCACTCAGTTCCCACGTGTTGTAACATGTAATCCGTTTGGCACATGACATTTGGGCGCATCGTGTGCTTTATGGACCAAATGATTGCCTGCTCAGGGGCTCAGTGGATTCGGCATGACGATGACAGCTAACGGTAAACTCGAGTTGTCTTTTCAGCGCACCATCTAAATAGATATACGTGTGTTTTATAGTGAGTGTGCGTGTGTGTGTGTGCCTGTAGAGTACTTCACATATGAGAGACTCCTGTTAATAAGTAGGACTCTTGGGTCGGCTTCCGGCTAGCTGGAACGTACGTTTATTTGCATATATTATATTCAGTCGTAACAAGGACTTTCAACATCTGACATTAGTTAAGGACATGTTCGACTAATTGCCACTCATGAGACCCATATATAAGGCGAAACATTCTTAAAACAAATAATTCATGAATATGTTTAATTTAACTTAGCTTTATTTAAATGTTTAATTTTAATACAGATTGGTTTTTATTGAGCAAATCAATAAAAATTAAATTAAAATAATCTGAATTAACAACAATAATTCGTTATATCTGATATATGCGAAATAAATTCAAAGAGTTAAAATTAAATCGAAGAACATTAAAATATAATAATAAAAATCCGGATAATTAAATAAAAAATTAAAAACATATTTTTTAAATAAAACAAATCATTTAACAAATCTAAAACAATTTATAGCAAGGGCGTTGAAGAGTCAGCATAGAATTTAATACAAAAGATTTCAACAATTATCCATATTGAATTTAAATAAATGTTTCTGCGTGTATGTGTGTGTGTATGAGTGAGTGCACGTGTGTGTGTGTGTGTGTGTGTGTGCATGTTGTGGCATGTCAATTGCAAGTAGCATAAATATTTACTTAAGCACATTTGAAATGTGATGTGTGTCCTGTTTGTCAATTGATTTCAAATTAATAATGTTAAGCTATCAAATAAAACTGAATGTTGCCGCAGGGCGGGCTATATGTGATGAGGTGGGCGGGGCGGTGCGGTGCGGTGTGTGTGGTGCTATGCAATAGTTTCTTTTGCCCCAAACTCAATTGCAAATACATAACATGATGCACGCACAAAGCCCAAAATTAAACCATAAATTTCATGCATATAATTATCGTGCACACACACACACACACACACACACACACACACACACACACACACAGAGAGAGATGCAGTTAGGCTTTGATAGACATTCGCTCAATGTGTGTGTGCCTAATAAGATTACAAATTATTTTGGCTAATTGCCTCTGACATAACTAATAACAACTGCAACAGCAGGAGCAAAGCTCACAAAGCCACCCAGTTCCGGAGACATCGGGAATCAGTTTGCTGGATGTGAGCTCCGCTCACGTAGCTCGCACGGCGCTGTGCTACGTGGCTGCTAGCACTTCCGCCCGGCGCCTAATTGTATGCCATAAAATAATAATTACATGCCATGCATATGCACAGGATGTCGGCAGTCGAGAGTCGTCGCCTGAGCGCCGCAAGATTTCCGTTTCACTAAACTGCGAGTGCGTTACAGAAGCTCGCCCGTACTGCACACGGAACGTAACGGTGTACGGCCAATCCCTAAATTATCATACCATACCAAACGAGACCAAACGAGACCAGACCATGTCATACGTGGCATTAGCGGCTAAGCTGCTTACCAGCTTTAAAGGGATTTGCCCATGCGGGGCAGTAAACAAAAGCTGACGATTATTAACTGCATTTGTGATCAAAGTGCTGCGAATCGGTTAAGACAGCCGCTTAGCCAACTCGGCTAGGGGTATCCCATAATTAAGCGAATACAATTTAAAGACACACAACTTTGAGTGTCATAAATAAATTTATATTCTCTTTGTTTCCACCTTTTTATTAAGTTTATTTAACATAAATTCGTGCTGAATGGAAAAATTAAAAAAACACAAACTTAAATTTAAAATTTCTGAGGAGTCAGAAAAGAAAGAAATCATAGAATAATAAAAATGAAATGCGCAAAAAGAATAAAAATCGAAAGAATTTTAGCTTCTTATAAAACAACGCGCAAAAAATCGATAATAAGTTTAAATAACTACCAATATTATTTTGAATATATATGCGCAATGTATACCTGAATGTATACCTGAATATTTGTAAAATTATTTAGAAAAATGTACAGAAAAAAACTATAATAATTAGAAACTTTTTATATGTATATGGAAAAACACGTCAAAACAAATCTAAGTATATAATTTTATATTATTGTTTTAATCTGAATAGAATAAAGTTAATATTTTATTTATTTATTTTCTTCGCTGTTTCCTTTGATTTACACACAAAACTATATCCAAATCTGTTTGTATGCATATATGTACACACACATGTGCACATACATATGTGTTTGTGTTAGTTTATGCATGCTGAGCTCGAAATGGCACTAGAGCCTGCCTCCTCTAGCCCCCACATGGGCCCGAACTCACGTCGAACGGTAAATGTTTATGACATACTCAAAATTGTCTATCAAGTTCAGCTGACGATGTCGCGACGCGTCGCTGCCAGAACTGCCATAAAATGTCACTCGACGCAAGTGGAGCAGTACGGAGAGGGGATGAGAGGGAGGTGTAGTGGTGGGCGTATTCCAGCTGGGTAACAACTTTTGCCTTTTGTTCTTATGATTGAATATTTAATTCAATATGTCGCGCGACCATTTGGCTGAGCACATTTTTTATGACTTGGCAGCGAGTTTAGCTCAATTTTGCCTTCTAATTAGACGCATCATAAACATTTTATGTCCGTCCCAAGAAGTTAACAAAGTTGGCTTAAAAACCTCTTATTATAAATCTATAACTAACACAGATATAAAGAGATATATATGTATATAGTATATATCTGTCACAGCAGAAAATCGTTTTGGAATGAAACTAAATCGAAAAGTTGGAAGAGCAAAACAATAAAATTATCAAATATTTCCGTTGCATAAACACACAGGCAAAGGCAACAACAATAATAATACACACACACACACACACACAGACACACACAAACACCCACATACACTCGATGGCAGCTATAAAATGTGCGGCAACTGTTTACTGTTTTGTATGTATTTTAACACCCTTTCCAAAACGGGCCATTAAAAAAATGGCATCAAATGAAAGATTTCATTTTCGAGATAAACATCAAAAGAACCCTTTAAAATACGTATTTTATACGATTATGTTGTGTTAAAAATCAGATGTTACCTGACACCAATTTCATTTTATGCTTACAATTAAATTAACAATTTGTTTTTAAGCCTAAAGATTTTAGATTTTTAACTAAAATCGGGATAACTTTTTAATAATATTATATACAAGTTTAAACAAAAATACTTAAATCGATTAAAATCATTTTTCGGTTTCGAACCGTTTCAAAAAAAAATTTTAAAAATGGTACAAAAAAAAAAAAACAAAAAATATATCTAAAAGCAGAAGGTCGCCTTACTTTTTGTGTATATATAATGGTGATATAATATATATATATGTATACATGTTAGATAAATAAATAAATATAAATAAGAAACAGCTAAAAAATAAAAATTATTTTTCAAATTAAATACAAATATTTTTGAACCAAAGCATTTCTATTTTTTCTTTTTATTATATACAGTTATAGATATAAGGGTATTAGAGCATCGGTCAGCCATAGATTGTTATTCGATTCGTGTTTTTACTTCAGCTCCAACGGCGGCACCAGCTGCATTCATAAAACGCGGGATCTGCTAGAATAAAGGCAGATCAAGGGGCAGAGAGAATGAGAGAGCGAGGGAGGGAAGTAGGTAGAGTGGGGAAGGTAGAGAGTTTGTAATTTATGGACCAACAAACAACATTGTTGACATTATTGACAAGCAGCAGCAGCAGCAGCTTTGGGCACTGGACAATGGGCGTGAGCGGCGAATTGCCTTCACTTTTGGGTCCCAAAACAATATGCTTTTTATGATGGCCTCCTTTCCCTCCTGCTATCTTGGTCGTATTTTGTTAGCTGAGGCCTTCGCCCTCATCCATCTGCGTTGGCCACTTTTCCGTTTCCGTTGTTTGACTTGCACATAAAATATTTTGGCAATTTTAATGAAACATTTATAAGTTAAGTTGATATCGGAAGGGTCGGCATATGGCTGCTTGAATTTGTAATGAAAGGTCATAATAAAAGGAAAGGTAACGTTTTTTTATTATAATTTATTAAACATGAGAAAACCGATTAATAGCTTTTAGCTGTAGATACGAATATAATTAGGTATTACTCTTAATCCAACTTCCAAATTATTTGTTTGAAGAAAAGAAATTTAATTTAATTTGTCTGTTATCGATAACTACAGTTCTGTGCTGTCGATAAAACATCTATCGTTAGATATGCACAGATTTAGCAACGTTGAAGTTTTCAAATAAGCTTTCATTCCAGTTATATATACACAGTTTGGATAGCAATCATGCTCGTTGCCTGTGTTATCGATAGTTTTAGCCGTGAATCGATAAGCTGTTAGCATAACAAATTTGATACGAATATCATATTGCAGCTTATTATGTTGACATTGCTCTCTATTAAATTTATTAAGGAAATAGTATCAATGGATAAATGTCCACAGCTCCTCTGATTTATATCACGTCCCTCACATTTTCCATGCGGAATCTGATGCATGTGTTCATCGCCTGTCGCCCCAGGACTCATTCTAGTACAAAGCCCTGGCAGGCGATGGACAGTTGCGCAACAAAGGCAATGAAAGACCAATCCTCTGCTTCCACAGACACACACAGACACACTTTCTCTCTCTTTTTCTTTCTCCATCTATAGCTTTCTCTTTCGTTCTTAGTAATTTGTACGCGTCTCGTTCGTAAATTGGCAAATATTCAGCTTTGCAGCCCGCCCTTCAGCCGCAGCCATGTTGGGATGCCAAATAACGCTTTGCACCATTCTAAGCCAATAAAAATCATATTACGCATACGCCACCGTTGCCCGTCGGCACTCGCAGATCCCCAAAACACACAGATGCTCACAGAGAGTGGCACAGACAGATATCAAAATGCATCAAAATGTTGCGCTAAACTTTATTCACAGGCTGCCGCAGCCGCAGGCATTGCAATAATAACAAAAAAACCAAAAAAAAAATAATAATAATAAAATAGAAAATGCATTTCAAGTAGCGCAAAACTCCAAAGAAAATGCCAGAGTGCTAAAGCTCATAGCCAAGGGGGGGCGTGGGGCGCCACGCCCTGGAGGTCACGAATGTAGATGTGGAATGCAAAAGCGTGGAAAGAAATATGATAATCAAAGTTCACCCACAGAGCAAATAACAAGAATGGCATATTAAACGTTTCTCAGATCGAACTCTAAAATACACTATGAAAAATTATTATATATTATTCCCAAGCAAACAAATTTATTATATTTAATAATACCCAAAAATAAAATAGTAAAATATATATTGGATTGAGGATTTATAATTGTTTTTATAAATGATTGTTTTCTAAAAACATCCATTTGACATGCAAAAATTTTGACATATATTCAGTGTTGAAAATCGTGTGAAACTAGTGTGGCTTAATGTTTCATAGCTAAAAAGAAGTGTTGTTAAAAATTCCATAGGATCGATACAAATGAAATACATTATAGTGTACAAAAAACATGGAAAAGTGAATAGGATCAGTCAGTGTTGGTAAGCGTATAACAGGCGATGAGCGCAAAATGTTTATCCTTTCAGCTTTGGCGTCGACATCGTTGCGTAGGAAATGTTATTGTTAAATGTTAGTTTTGTTATGCAAACACGTTCACAGACAGACTTACCGAAGGCACCCACACACACACACACACACACTCACACACACACACACACATACACAGTGATACTTGTGAAAATATGAATAGTCAAAGTCGAAGTCGGCCATATGTTCGCCTCAACTTTATCCCACAAAGCAGTCGGCGACTGGGGGCGGGCGTCAGGGGGCAAGTGTGCACTAGGTAGCTGTGGCAGCCAAATGGCAAAGCGCTAATGGGAATTTGCGTTGTCTGCTTTTTGGGGCTCGCACGTCTTGCGCTTTAACTGCAATAAGCGTGACTGGCAGCAGCAGCAACAGCAGCAGCAGCAGCAACAAAGCAGCAACAACTTGAGCTGCAAGTGCAACATTTAAATGCAGTTTTCGACTGCGTAGGCGTCAGCAGCAACAACAACAGCAACAACAAACAACAACATTGTTGTCGGGTGTAAACGACTACGCAATACTCGTTTATACCTACATAATATATAATAATAGATTAGATTTAATATACATTAAATATATAAGAATAGATTAAAACTATCGAAAAATATCGATTTTTGTTAATTCTGATGATTTTATCAGAAAACTGTCTAAACAAATATTTAATATTTAGCTTTAAAACTAAAGAAAATATATAGATTATAACAAATTGATTAGATTATAAAAATTACGAAATTACTTGAACCCAATATGCTACTTTCGCTTGTTGAACGAGTATAAAAAGTTGCCAAATGCCCACTAGAAAATTGCAATACACGAACGCTGTGAAGTTTGCAAAGTGCTGGTGTGGAGGGTTGGCTCGTCTCTAAGCTTGCCAGATGTTGTGGCTGCAAAAGTTTTTGGCAGGCACAGAAACAATAAAAAAAAACAAAAAAAAAAATTACGCATACGCCCAGTTAAATCCGCAGCAAATTCCATTTTCTGTTTGTCGGCCGCATGCGGCATTTGTTTATTTATTTATATGCATGTGTATAAATGAATGCAAGTATGTGTGTGTGTGTGTGTGTGAATTGCAAAATATGAATGCGGGGCGTGCTGCACACAAATGCTGCATACTTTTTAGCGCGCATGAATTGCAACAAACAGCAACAACAATACGAACAATGAGCACAAAGCCAGCAACGGTTTATTTGTTTATTTATTTGCTTGCTTTGTTGTGCAGATGTATGCGTGTCTGTGCGTGTGCATTGGCCTGTCCCCGCTGCAGCCCAGCGGCCATTTTGCGACTCTTGTTGCAAGCTCAATTGTGCATGCCACAAATGCTGTAGCGCTGCTTTAAGGCAATAACAAGCTCAAAAGCAACCTTTAATGCAGCCAACAAAACAAATGGCCATTAATAATGTGAACTACCAACTCACCCACCCAACGCTCCCCCCCTCGGCCCTCGCCCCCGTCCAACGCGCTGACAAATGGGCAGCGTGCAAAGGGAATGAAAATGATTTCAGTTTTTGAAAGGGCGCAAAGTCCATTGCAGAAATTGTTGGGTGCGTTAACGTTGCAATCCATAGTTGCCGCTTGATGGCCAGCAAATTGAAAATGTCAAGTGCACACACGCACACAAACAGACGCACACACACACACACACAAACAAACAACATGTTGTGCTGAACTTTGTTGAAAAGTAGCTGTCGGAATCGTGACAGTATTTATGCTAATTTCAAATAAATGCATTTTCTATTAAATACTTAAAAACTCAGTCTCTCAAGTTCTACGGTAAACGAACAAAGTTATTTAATTCTGTGTGCTGGTAAAATAATAATAATAATAATAAGAGCGTAAACTTTAAGTTTTCTTCTGTGATTTTATATTTTGGCTTAAATTTTTATTGCATTAAAAAATATATATATAAATGCAAGAATCCAAAAAATAAATGTACTATTTTGTTGCCTAAGAAATAAAATTAGAAAAAAGGCGATTTAAAACTAAAAAAAAGCTATTTTTATTTAAGGTTGTTTACAAGTAAAAACATAAAATAATTATAATAATAAAGTAATTTTCTAATTGAAATTTTTTTTTGAATTTTATATTTACTTAATTTTTTTTAATTCTATTTACAACACTAGTAAATAAGTTTATTCGTATTTCCTAAGAAATCTAAAAGACTTTTAACAAAAAATAGACTAATTGATTTTGGCCCAAAATCACAAACAATAAAATACAGCTGTATTGCACGCGATTTAAAAGGCTTTGAGCTTAATTGGCATTAATTCTGATCAATTTCGATTGTGACTTTAAAGCGCAACTAACCACGCAATCCACCACAGAGGCACCGCAGCAGCAGCAGCAGCAGCTGTGGATGCATTCTGCACTCGCAGAGTGGATGCTAAAACAAACTTTTCAATCACCGCCAGAGCCGGCGAGTCAACGTCATTGCCAAGGCATTAAATGAGAAATGTAGCAAAGTAAACATGCAGTAAATTCAGCGAACGCTGGCTCCACGACGCCGGCTCCAGGTTGCGGATTGTGGGCTCGTGGCATCGGGTGGTGGCTTTTGGCTGCCGGGACTGCCGGCTTCAGCAATGGTAGTCAATCAGCGAGCAGTCAGCGCAACAGCGCAAAAAAAAAACAAGCGAACAAAAAAATAAAAAACGAAAACAAGCAAGAACGTTGCAGGCGGGTGTAGCCGACAGCGCAATACTCGTTATAAAATATATAAAATCATCATTAAATCATTTGAGAACCAATCTAAAAAAAAAAAGGTAAATCACATTAAATTTTGCTTTTTAATACTAATTATGACAATTAGATTTGATTAAAAATAGCAAATTGCAACTTTAAATTTTGATGTTTTTTTTTCGTCAAAAAATACCAATAAAAATTAATTTTGAAAAAGCATAAATTTTAAAAACTGAATCCATATAAAATGCTATCAAACATGAAAATCGATTAAGTTTTGACAAAGTAATGGCAGTATGAAATATGGTAGGTATAGTCAGGGCGATTTACATGCCAAAACTTTTTTTAATTTTAGCATGGTATTTGACCAAAATTTGGACCACCTCAAAATACGTTTCAATGTTGTTTTTTATAGTAAATATGAAGATTATAAACGATTAAAATAGAAATTCGCAATTTCAAATTTTTAAAAATAATTTTTTTTTTTTAAATGAGTAAGGGTGTGATTTTTTGCCACAAACAAAGTACAAAAATTTATTTTTAAAAATGCATATATATTTTAAATAAATAAATCTTGATAAAAATGCCATCAAACATGAAAATCGGTTGACTTTTGACAGAGTTATGGAATTTAGAAATTTGTGTCGTAATTTTTGACGAAAAAATTTATTTCAGGTAATGCACATTTTTTAAATAAACCATTGCCGAAATGTCGTCCATCACGAAAATCTGTCAAGTTTCGATAAAGTTGACAAACAGTTTTAATTTGTGAATAACAAGTAAATATTCAAACTTTCAGTATTTAGATTCGAGAATTAGGATATCAGGATGGACATTGCAGAAACCGAATAGACTCTTTGTACTTTGTGAACGAGTGCAATAAGAAAATAAGTCAAGAAAAATAAATAAAATGCTACAGCGTTTAAAAACAGACGAAGCGTGCAGCTGGAGCTGCTGCTGGAGAACTGGAGCGGGAGCTGAAAATGTTGCAGACATGTTGGCAACAGGGGGGCAGGCGAGCCGAATGACGAGCAGCAGTTGAAAACTGTGTGACAAATACAAATCACTTTAGATTTATTTGATGAAATTGTTTGATGATGTAGAAAAGGATTAACGCCAATGATATTTGTGTAACGGCCCAAAGTTACAGCGGCATAGCCGCAACGATACGAACGAACCGTGTGCAGCAGCTGCAGCAGTGCTCGCAGCAGGATGGCAACCCTACCCCGCCACAAAGCAGCACAAAATTGATTCAATGCGCGAACGAAGACGAAGCATGACAGTAATCAATGATGGATGACCCCGGGGTAAGTGGCAACTGCCAGCCATTGACTTTATGAAAGGTCGCTCCAATGTTAGCTCCCCAACAAGATGGCGCCCGATTAGTGTTGCATAACTACAGCTTTAAAATTAATTCGCTTGCAATTCCTCAACTGAACTGTTTAAGTAAATTATCCAAAATGCAGTTGTTGGCTTCGCTTTTCAAAATAAATCTTGTTATCTGTTTTAAATGCTTTTATAATAGTTTATTTAAATGATGTATGACACTTTCTGCTTAAAAGTGCACTTGTAATCTGTTCCAAATGCAGTTGTTAGCTGTTTTTATGCTCTGAAATGGGTAACAGGCAGAAGAAAGACCCGACTAGCTGAGTTAAATATAGCCATGTTCGTCCGACTGTTCGTCGGTGTTCAGCTAGAAACTTAAACTAATTCAGAATTTAGATTCTTAAAATCTATCCGCTTATTATCGATATTACATTCGATTTTATCTATCGATTCATTTCTAACTTTTCCTTGCAGAGGCACCCAAATCAATGTGTTATATTCATGTAAAGAAGATGCAGATTTTTAATAGCCGCCCCAAATAACAAAAAAAAAAAAAAAAAAAAAAACAAAAAAGCCACAAATCAAATATTAGTTCAGAAATTTAGTTAAGAAATTTCAGAAATTTTCATAACGAACAAAAAAAAATCAAGAATTTAGTTTACTGTTTATAATTTTATTATAACATTGTATAATAGTTTCTTTGAAGCCGAAGCTGATAGAAATAATAACTTTGTCTTTAAATAACAGATGTGTATGAGCTTTAATTGCTATTGTTAGCAATGCGGCTGTCATATAGAACTTTGCATTCATGACAGCACTATTATAACGGTATAGAAATCCCTCACTTTCAGCTGTGCGTGTGTGTGTGTGTGTGACCTGTTTTCATGGGAAATGTACAAAGGCTGCCCTGACATTTGCCAGAGATGACTTACGCCTGCTTAACCCTATCCCAAAATGGGCCACAATCTTCCGGTCCAGCTGCGGCGACAACCCTACAACTCACACCCCTCGGCTTGACCCGGCTCAACTTGTTTTAAGCCGCATCGCAGACCTTGTTTCAAGCAACGACTTTTGAATTATGTGAGAAATCGCTACTAAGCGATAAGCGAATGCGAAAAAGACTGAAAGAGAGAGATAGAGAGAGAGAGAGAGAGAGGGGGGGGGATGCCCCCTTTTGATATAATCGGCGTGGCATAAATCTCAAGACCTGCCCGGCGGCTGCAATTTACGGCACGGCCGTAAATTTTTATAAATGTCCTTGTAAATAAACTCGCAAATATGCTGATTTAGCATATTTGTGATATATGAATGCGCATGGCCTTGTGGGCGTGGCACCGCGTCTGTGGTTTATGCCAGCTGTATCTAAATGTGTGTGTGTGTGCGTTTTGCATGTGGCATGTGTGTGGCAGTTTTATTGTGCGCTTTTTGTGTCCTTGTTTTATTTCATACATATATTCGTATTTATTTTTTTTTTATTTTTTTGATTGTATTTCCCTTTGATTTTAGTCTATTTTTTGTGTTGGTTTTAGCCAGCGCCCCAAGGGAAACACACCCCTCACCCCTCCCCATTCACAGAAAAAAATGAACAACAAGTGATAAATAAAAAACGAAAATTTTATGTTGCATTAACTTTTGGTGTTGCGTCGCATAAACAAAAGCATATGTGTAATAAAATTTATGCACATAAACAGACAAAACAACAAAGCAGCGGAAGCAACAACAACAACAGCAACAACAACAACCATCGAGACAATGAAAAGCACGTTAAATATTTCATAAAGCAGCCGTGAAGTATGCAATGCTTTCTTCTCCCTTATGCTTTCCCTTTTTATTTTTTAACAAAAACAATAATATCGTTATGAGACCTCTGCGGAAACGCATATAAAATGCTCATAAATACTTGGCAAAAGCTTCGCCCTAAGGCTTCAAGCACGCTTATATACCCTTCACTTAGCAGATACCCTTTACTTATCAGACGACAAATTCTTGTACCATATCCCTAAGAAGTTCTTTGGTATTATTTAAGGTTAGTATTAAATATATATTATGGTATAATGTAGGGAAAAACTTTGTCGTTCTAGCCTAGCCCACACTAGATTGAAAAACAATGTTTGTATGTATAACAAATAATGTAAACATGTATTTATAAACAAGTAAAAACGTTTCAGTCGGGTGTTTCCGACAGCGCTATACTTGTTCACAACAAAAAACACACATACATATATATTTTTTCAAAAACTTTCACTTTCAAAAAACTATTTTGCACATATTTTATATGTAGAAAGAAAAAAAATCATGATGAAACCAAGTCTCAAGTCTCGAGATAGACGGAAGGACAAAAAGTCGAACATTGCACAAATGCAATATACTTTTCTTCAATTTGTGAAAGTGTATAAAAAGCTGATTTATAATACATTGTTCTGATTTAAAATGTGCAAAAGTGAAAAGTGGGTATTCAAACCCATAAAAGATATTGATCAGATACTCGAAAGTGTGAGATTCACGAAAGAACAGAATCCTTGAAGATCAAAAGCAGCTATCCCAGCATTACATATTTTTAAATATTTTTTTTATACCCTGAACCCATTGAAAATGGGTAAAAAAGGGTATAATGGTTTTGTGCAAATGTATGTAACAGGCAGAAGGAAGCATCTCCGACTATATATTCTTGATCAGCATCACTAGCCGAGTCGATTTAGCCATGTCCGTCTGTCTGTCTGTCCGTCTGTCCGTCTGTCCGTCCGTCTGTATGATCTTGGTCTCATTCGGTTTGTATATTTCATACACAGATCAAGTTTATTTCAAAACATCGATAACTCCTTCCGTTTTCTTATTATCGATATTTACCGCTTTTTTGACTCGGTTTTTTAAGCATAACTCCCAAGCTATAAAAGCTAGAGCCACTAAATTAATTTTTTTTGTTCGCGTAAAACATACGAAGAATTTAAGCCCTTCAGGTTTTGGATACCTCCCCCCAATCGCCCCCAATATCGATATAACCAAAAAAACACAAATCA
>SCDT01001403.1:0-19608 GCA_004143765.1 Drosophila melanica
TATATATATATATATATATATATATATAAATATTTTATTTTTTTTTTATATATATTTTCTCTCCGTTTTTTTTTTAATTGATTGACGTCTTTTGTAATGTTGATCGATTGTCTTTAGTTTTCGGTAGCTGCAAATGATGCTGTAATTTATTTGCCACGGTTTGAGGCGCTTCGGCGGAGCACGGGGTAGGCAGCTCCCTGCTGACTGTTTGCCTGGAAACGCTTGGCCATAAATTTTAGCAGTGCATTTGCGTATGTTGGCCGCCATCGTCACAGCTGCCAGGGTTGCCAGCTGGCCGTGTGCTGGCTGCTGCTACTCGGTAAAATTTATGTGCGGATTTTTATGGTTTGTTACTTTTTTGGCCGCACAAATGCCAACCGGATATTTCCCCCACATCGCGTTCAACACTTGCAACATTGTGTTGCGGTCCGAGGACACGCCCCCGATATTTGCATTCGTCGGGCAAAGGTGAACGCAGGTGTGAAGGTTGCCAAAAAAAAAAAAAAAATAACAACAAATAAACGAAGAAAAATATGGAAATACTGCATTTTATTGATAGCATATCTCCGGTTGATCTATTGAAAGTGTTTTGACAGTTATTATATAATTAAAATGGGTTAACTGCTTCAACTATTCATCTATTTATGTATATGTACTTGTGTATTTTATTTTTTTTTAACATAAATCATGTGCATTATTTTTTTTATTCCGAGATTAAAACACTTACGTGATTCGAACGCCAATTGTTTTCAGCATATACGTACAATTCAAAGTAATATATATAATTTATAACTTTTCAATATTTTTTCTTGTTTCGTTTACAGAGTTTTGCTGGAACTCTCAACAAAAACACAAACAGAGCTTTTGGTGACAGAGGTGAGTTCTCCTTAAACTTGATCTATGGCTGTCTCTGAAGTCGCTGCAAGTTCTGTTCTCTGTATATGTATTTCCGGCTTGAATTCCGTTTTCAATTCAGTTTCAAACTTTTTAACTACTTTGTTTATATATTTGTTGCTGTTGCTTTCACAGCCATTGCCGCACAAAAAGCGCAGTCCGAGTTCCAAATCGAGTTCCTCCAGAGTTGACTTGAAGCAACCTCAAAGGCAAACGGCAAAATCGCAATTTGAAATCACAATTTGAGCTGAAATCAATTTCCGCTCGACTTTGTGAACAAAAATATTTATTTGCTTTATGATGTTTTAAATTCAAATTGAATGCAGCACCAGTCGCAGCAGCATCAACATCAGCATTAGCATCAGCATTTGACTGCAGTTTTTCAGCCCCCCTCTTTGTGGCAGCTTTGTCGCCAATCTATTTGACATTTTGTGTTAATTTCTGAGCTATTTCTTTGGCGAAGAGCCAATTTCTTTGGGCTCTATTTACCTTTGCGACTATGCTTTGCACTCCAGTTTCTGCGGTCGCTGCTTTAGCTCACTTTAATTGTGTTGACAAATGCTCAAAAATACATTGCATATATCCCATAAGATAGTATATGCACTAATACATATCTATATATATATATATATATATATGGAGTGTCCTTATATATTTAATGCATGTTAAATTATGGCAAACATTTTCTTTGAAATTTCGCGCACGTACCAAAATTAGCGTAAAATCAACTAAGGCAAAATGGCAAATGACAGAAACCAGCTGGGGCAACAGCATGTGGCAGCGCGTGGTGATGGGGAGGGGCGTCGGGGTATTATTTGTAGGGCGTTGAGGAAAGTCACCTGCTATTGAGTTTTCTGCTTTTTGCTCATATTTTCCGGACCCAAGCATGCCTTTTGCAATTTGCATTTGACATTTATAAACGGCTTTTTGTTCATGTTTGTGACAGTAAGTGTTTGTAGTAATTAGGGAAAACCTGAAAATGGCACACTTTTGATTGATGTCAAACAGGTTGAAATTGGAAATGCTTGTAGTTATTTTATGTTCCTATGCACATTTGTTTTAGCTCTTAAATATTATAGAAATATATGACTTTAATTTACGTGGGTAGCGTAGGCTGTTACTAACAATAGGTATATAAGCTTTTCATTTAATGATCAAACGTTATTCGTTTGGTTTTATTATCGGTGATAAATACAAATACAAATATTTTATATGATCAGAAAGATGATGAGTTGTAAACCATTTTTTAAAATTTATTGACAGTTCAGTTGTAAAAATGGCTCTAAAATTTCTTGTATACTACTTCACTTGAGCCTTGTCAATGCAATAAAATCTATTTATCTCCCTCAGTTGTATATAATAAATATGTATAATGAAATAAAAGTTTTGAACTGATGATCTCCTCTTAAATTCAAACAATGAAATGGGCCTCCCTGTGGCACTAATCGCATTCCAAGAAGTGAAGCAGAAGAAAAAGAGTCTTAAAAATACCAAAAGCCAAAGATTGCTACTACTATATAAAGCTCTAATTTTGCTTGTCTACTTCTTCAATGCAGCTCTTCGACTAGGTTATTCCCAGTGGCCTGGAAAAGGCCATCTATTGTCCAATAATTTTTGTCAAGATTCTCGAGTAGTGTATTCTTAGAAGGGTGCTGGAAATCCCGGAGTTGAGATATGCAACCCAGTTTAACTTTTACAATTGTAGAGCTCAGGTCACAAAATTTGTCAGAATATAATAAATAATAAAATATTAATAATAAAGACAATTTTCGACTGATTTTAGCTGTTATGATACTATGAACAACGCAATTATTATTATGTTTTAATGGGTTTTATTTTTTCGCAACAATACAAAAAATAATAACTTCTTTCGTATAAAGTGCACTGAGCTGTGCAATAGTTTAGTTGTACAAGTGCTTACACACATATATACATATAGAGTCTCAAGTCTTTTGCCCCACTGCTTGGTGGCTTTATGATTTCTTCTTCACATGCTGCAAGATCACGGAAGTAAATAGCAGACACTTGCTGCCCTTCATAATGCTGCACCGTTGTTCCTGCACACCGCACCCTGCCCCAGCCTCTGCCCCAGCCTCTGCCAGTTGTGGTGCACAGCTTCCATTTGAAAGTGCAGCAACCTACGCGACTATTCAGTTCAGTTCAATTCAGTTTTTTCATTAATTTTTATAGTCTGGCCAACTGGCTGGCGAGCACGGAAAGTACGTGCACAATTTCCCATTTTCGACGACGATGGCGATGGCGACGGCGATGGCGTCGGTGGCGTTGGTCGCTCATGCCACCTATGTAAGGCCAAAAGCGAGAAACCGAGAAACCAGTTCAAAATGGATTTTCGCGCCGTGTCGACTGCATAAATACAACCAAAAGCAGGCAAACGGCCAAGCGACCGAAATAAAAAAAAAAAAAAACCAAAGCAATACAAAGCATTGCGAAGCCAGTACTACCTGCCTATCTACAGCGAAGAGCTTCAGTTCAGTGTTAGTGCTGTATACCCTTGTCGAGCGTGTCTCTTGTTGTTTGTCATGAAGTATGGCACGGGAACAAGTCGCCAGCTGTGAAATGTTTATTCATTGTTTTGTGTAAAACGATCTTTAATTAGATTATCCGTTCGCAAAAATACACAAGAATTAAACAGTCATCACAATTCAATATAATAATTATTTGTATACATAATAAATATTATTATTACAACAAAAATTTATTTTTATAACAAAATTTTACTTTGCTTAGAGAACACACAATAGATATACAACTGTAAAATTTATTTCATTGACTGCATAATGTTTTCTTTAAAAAACTATCAAAGATATTTCAAACATTTGCAAATGTGAAAGCTTTTGTTTGGAAACTTTACAGAACATTTTGATAATTGGGTGGCAAATGTCATATTATCCAGGAAAAGTAATTATCGTTGAAAAACTAATATGTTTAAGCAAAATATGTTGGACCCACTTGTTTGAATTGGTTGCAGAGTATATGTGAGTCAAGTATGCTCGCCTGGAGAAGAATGCTCTTGCGGTGCGCTTTTCGACTATATTTTGTCACTAAGTAAGTTTTTTTTTTAAATATTCATCTGTTTGAGAGACTGAAAGTTAGAACACTTAGAAAAATTTGGGACACGTCCTCAGAAATTACAAAAATTTGATATTTTTCTAAAACAACAATAATTGTCATTATCTTTTTTTCGACTGTTTTAAGCTGTTACTTACTGGGAGCGAGTATTGTACAGTCGGTTACACCCAACTGCAACGTTCTTGCTTGGTTTTTTTTTTTTGGTAGCTGCCTTCATTTCTTTTCCATAGCAATTTACCAAATATGTACCTTTCACTTTGAAAATCGTAAAATGTCACAAACTGTTCAATAAAAACACAAATGACAATAAAAATGCGATAAAAAAAAGGCAAGCAGCAACCGCAGTCACAACAACAACAACAAAAACAATGGAAGCAATTGCATAAATTAATGTAAATTTATGCGAAAAATTACAGCAACAACAGCCACAACAGCTACAACAACGAAGAGTTGCGTTTGAAGAACGAGTTGGGTTTTCACATAGCCAAGCTTGCATGAGCTGATGAGGCGGTCGGCGGGGAGGAGGAGAAGCGGGGGTTGCATGTAGAGCCACACTATAGCGGTGAGCTGTCATATCTTTGCCGTTGCTGCAGTTATTCATATATAAATAATCAAACATAATAAGTGTCAGTAAAAAATTAACTTGCACTTAATATATGCTTTTTTCGCAGGTGTCTGTATATGTGTGTACGTACATGTGTGTGCGTGCAATGAATATTGCGGTAAACTATACATAAATGTATATATTTCAGTTTGTGCTTTTGTTTTTGTTTTTAATTTACGACAAAAACGTGTTTGAAATTGCGTTAAAGGGGTCAAAACTTTGTTCAGCTTTTATTATTGTTTTCCACATTTTCAATGGGGAAACATTTCCCAACACTCAACACCATTTCAATCTTAAGTAACTGGGAAACGCTCTTTCCATTTGCATATTTTCAACGTTTCGTTTTTATGATTTGTATGTGTATGCATCGTGCGAGAAAAAGAAACTTTTTAAATCATAAAAAAAAAAAAACTCCAACCCCATCTTTGAGCTTTATCAGCGTTTCAGTCTTTCAAGTAGCTGAGCTTATCTGAACTCTGCTTGACTAGTTAGCTGGTTATATAAAATGTTCATTTGGAAATGGTTTCCATTTGCATAAATGGCGTGAGAAATGCGTAAACAGATGTAAACGATCGACGAAATTCAAAACTCAAATCCGGTAAAACCTTACTTATATTTCCTTCTTTTTTTTTTTTAATTAAAAATATTTCTCTGACTTGCAAGACTAAAGAAAGACAAGATTTAAATTAAAATCTTATTAAAAACTGTCTATTTATTTATGTTATTGAAATGTGAATTACAAAAAAAAATATAAATATTTGCTTTATTTTTGCTAAAAATAAAACAGACTTTGGACTGTTGCTTGATTTATTTTATAGCATATTAAGTTACAACATGCAATTTCTCGGATAAGAAATGTATATTTGCTTAAATGTATTATCAGCGATTGCTGGAAATATTGTTTTGAATGTTTTTCGTTTGGTTTCCAATTGCTAAAATAAAATTGAAATAAATTTGTCGACAAGTTGCTGCAGTTGCCAATACAATTGCTGTCTGTTATTGTTAGCTTACGACTATTGTGGGTCACAAATCACGCGAGCCAAATACGCACGCACGCACACACATGTATATGTACATATGTATATACATTTGTCTGTAGTTGTGTGTGCGTATAATAGCTATAGAGTTCACATCGCTGCACTTGCGGCCTGTCAACTCAATCACTGCGCCGAGCACTTCTGAGTCATAAAAGCAACGACGCCAGCATCGACGTCGACTGCATTTGGCAATTTTATGCTGCTGCATTTGGACGGCAGCGGGGCGATAAAAATGACACATGGAGTGTGCCATGGAACTGCTAAGTAAATAAACTGCAAGATATGTGCGCACACTGTGCTGCACACATACATACATACATTGCTCCATTCCGGGGGGAGCGCGTACTCCAAAGTCGAATTGCATTTCAAAAGACGTCTCGAGATTGTGAATAAGAGACTCTCAGTCGGCCAAAAGGGCACAGCGAAAGCTGCGTTCGATGTTATCAGCGACCCTGGTAATTGATAAGGCATAAACACAAATTGCTTGCTATTTGCACCCACTTGCTGTAAGTGCTTTGGAACTCTGCTTCTGATTCATAGTTGCCAGCTGTGCAGGTGGATTTGCCACTATCTTTCTGCATTATGAATCGCACAACAACTCTCTTATCAGTCAGCGGGTCGCACATACAATCAAATGCAAAATAGACGACAACAAACAAAAGACCCAATAGATATATATTTATATGCACATATCTTCGCTGAAAATATCAACGATTGAAACTCCCGTATGCACTTCAAGTGAGCGAATTGATATACTATATATAGAAATAAACATTTAAAAGTATATAAATAACATATTAATTATCTTACTTGAATAAATATGTCCCAGCAGGCATCCAATAAATTGTTTTCTATCCCAACAATAGCTCGATAATGCACTCTACTTAATCATGAATTTTTAGATGTTTCAAGACAAGCTAAATTTAAAATTCGTAAAAATTAAACACAAATACAGCTTATTAAGTTTATTAAGCGCACAAATTTGTTTTCTTTTGATGCAATATTTAATTTAATGGAAGAAAACAAGATCAAATTATGATTAATAAACGAATATTTAAAACGACAAAAATGTAAGTTTTAATACATCAAGAATGCTTTTAATGGTTCAACGCCAATGTTGAAATTGGCATTATTTGATCATAATTATTTATGGCCATTGTTGTTACGTTTCATTTTTTTTTAAAAGAGATGATGCAAGGCGAAACACGAAAGTGATTTTTGTTTTATATTTCGATTTATTGTGTGTACTGAAAACTTGAGCTTTTATAAGTTTTGTTGTTCGATTACTGCAAATTGGTTTTACACAATTTTCCATTTTATTCAAAAAATAATAAGTTATGTATGTCTATGGCTTTGGTTATGCAATTAGTACAAGTGTTTATATAAAATGACCTCATGGCTTTCTAATTCAAAAGGTATTCCATTGCTGAAGTATCTGCATAGGTATTTTATATCAACTCTAACGGTATGCTACCTTCACCAATTCGTTTACTACTGAAATCGTGTATAAATTGTTAATATTTGCATATACAACGGTGAAGTTAAGCCCGTCTGTTTGCTGCCAGCCTTGCAAATGTGAAAATGAAAAATGAAATGCAATTACGTTGCACCAGTGCAGACTACAAAATATTCAATCCCTTATTCATTTGGCAACAGTTTTGTTATTGTATTTTACACTCGTTTTGCTTTTGGGTGCTGGGTGCATGTTTCGGTTTATTGTTTTGTTCGATTTTACTTCTTTTTTTTTCACCTGTTCGACAAACAAGTCCAAAATAATTATGGAAAAACAATTTCAATTGGAAATGCACATGCAACAAGCACAACAACAATAACAATTCTCAACTGGGCAACCTCCCAGTTGTTGTTGGCCCCTTTTATGGACATATTTTTTTTTCATAAGTTTCGGCAATTTTAAACTCGACGAACGACGAAAGACACCAAAAGGCTGGACAACGGTCAGCTCCGCCGATATCGTAAGAGCCGATTCCCAATTTGAGTTTAACTCCAGAGTACGCCGGCTGATTGGCGAACTTGATTTATGCAACGGAGACTCGTTGTAATTGCGCCCTTTGATCGCCATAGCCTTGATGTAACGATATGGCCTTGGATTGGACCTGATTGGACCGCATTGGATGGATGCATGCGTCGTAAACTGAATCGTAAACTCAATTGAAAGTCATTTACCGGACCAGACCCTGACCACACCGTCCCCCCCTTTCATCCCGTCCCATCCACAACAGCAAAGCCAGCTCCAAAGCCTTTAAACAAACAAGTTCATTAATCAAAAGGGCGAGGGCGGCAAATTGATGACGATGACGATGACGACGGCACAAGTGTTGAAAAAGGCTGATTTAGAAAGGTATGAAGGACAGATAACTCGATTTGTTTTTCGGCCATTTGAGTTTGAGAATGAATTATTTACGAGACTTGCGCTGTTTGCCCGTAATCGTTTGTGAGCCAAAATGAAACACAAATTTGATGCCCAAAAATCAAAGGCAACTCATTTAAGCACAAAAGTCAACACCGAAATTAATTGTACATTATTTGTGATGGATTTTATTGTTGGCAGAACGAAGTTAAATTAGATTCGAAATAATTTGAAAATGAAAATGTATAAAACAATATTGATTTTATTTAAATATATATATTTTTATTTGATTTTTTTAATTTAAATTTCAGCAATGATTTTGCAGATTGGACTGCATTTCATGTTTTAACCCAAATTCCATCAATGACAAGGAGTTTTGCAAAGTGTTTTTAAAACCTTTTAACAAACAAATGTTTACAAAAAATAATAATTAAAGTGCTGAGTCGACTGCAGCTTGATACCGTGCAAGTATATCTTATTGACACAGCTTAAAGCAGACGGTATATAAAAACAAGAGACAAATCCTACACTGATAACACAAAGCTCAAAAACTTTCCATGATGATGGTGCTAGCCAAAACAGAATTCCGATTGAAAAAATTAAGTCTGAGAAATTGTACACTCGCAATTAGGCAAGCGGAAAAAGCTGAAGTCAAGACAGTCTTTTTGTGTGTGTTTTTTTTTGTTTTTTGTTTTTAGAGGCGACAAAGAATACAATAAAATAAATTAAAGAGCAAAGCAAGTCTCTAAAAATTTCAGAGATAAAAGCCAAAAGTAAAGTAACTTAAATATATCAAATGCAAAGGTTAATACAACGAGGAAAAGCGCAAGGAAATGGAAAACAAGTAGTTGTTGGCTTTTCCACGAAGTTTGTGAATTTTATTGCGGAGGCGTGTGATAAATCTAGACCTGACATCACCCAAAAAATATATGAAATCACGAGATATGGCTATTGAATTGCCTTATATCTTAGATTTGCTCCCACTAATTATTTATTATTCATGTATTTCTCTCTCTCATCCTTAATTACGCACAACCTCGGAATGTTCCTTCTGCGATATCGCACTCCAAAAAAAAAAAAATACTTTAATTTTTTTGCTACTTAATTCTGATTTATTTGTCACTTTTTTATTTTTTTTTTTTGGGTGTTGCTTGTTTTTATTTAAATTTATTAATATCATTATTCGCGCTGCCTTAAAAAGTATTTATTTACTTTTTGCGTTCCTTCGCAGTGGTTTTCTTTCGCTTTTCCTTTTTTTTTTCTTGTTTTAATTCCCTTACGGGTGTTTTCATGTTTTCAAGCAACATACAGCATATATACTTCTGGTTGAATCAAAAACCGAGCCTAACCATTTAGGAATTATAACATTTAGGGTGTATGTCGAATTCGGACAATGTATTATTTGTAGGTATAATTTGTCAAAAATTAAACTCTTGTTGTATTTCTGTTATGTGTCTGTAAGTGTATTTAAATTTCGGCTACTCAAACACAATAAAATTTGATTTTATTTAATTTTTTGCCCTGATTTGAAATTTAAATGCTTTAACGATTTGTGTCTGCTTTGGGTCTCAGCTTGTTTGCTGCCTGCGCCTCACTTCGCTTCTTGTTTGGCTCTCATTTCCGTGTGACCCAATTTGAAATGCAGACTGTGACGACAACAACGACAACGAGTAGATACTTATTTTTGGCGCCTTTAATTGATATTTACGCGTACATGAAATTGTCCGCGACAATTTGATTACTCTGTGGGCTGTTTAACCTTTTGCTTGGCGACAGCGGCCCAATGTGCTATTAATTATGAAATTTTAATTAGTTTCACAATTGAAGTTCGTAAAATCAATTAATTAAACAACTCATTTCTCTGTCTTCGGAAATACATATATATATACATATATATGTACCTTTTACAGCATAAGCTTTATTATTATGAAGGCGTTCAATAATTACAACATTTTCAAGGTGCTTTAAACTCTTGATTTGGTGTCGTATCTCTTTTTTGTGTGCGTGTTGATTTTCTCTTTTTACACTTTACTACATATAATTATAATTCTTTAATTGTTATTTGTTTTATTGTGCTAACTTTTTAGCTTTGCGTTGTATTATTATTCAGAAATTTGCGCTTTTTTTTTTTAAATTACTTGGCTTTCCCACCGTATTGTTGGTGTTGTTGTACACTTGGCGTAATTAAAATACACTTAACGGTGCTTTGCATTCTACCTTTTAGGTAAATGCTGAGAAAATGCCAACGACCTATGAAAATCTAACACCAGCAAAAAAGCTTTTTTCTCGACTTTCGAATACTCTTTAAACAACACAAAATGGTGCACAGTTATAAGTAATTATTGTAAATTATAACAATTTAGTTCTCAAATTTTGTTGAAGCTTTCTTAAATTTATTTAAGCTAAAGCTCGCAACAACATTTATTTAAAGTAATAATAATTTAGTTTTCAAATAAATATCAGACAGAAATGTAAATAGATAATTACAGATAATTGATAGATAAGACAGATGCAAATATACAAAAATGAATAGATTAAGTAGAGATTGAAATAGATAATTGTTTATGTAAAAATACATCCATATAGCTACGGAATAAAACAATTTAGTTATCTGAAACTAGTTTTTTATATTCGTTATCAGCTTTACACCTTTCGTTTGTAGGGTATATTGAAATCAGCATATAGGCATAAGTAATGAACCTGCAAAAAGTATCAGCAGCAATTTTTAATAGCTTTTCTCACTGTCGTTTATATTGTTGTTGTTGTTGTTGTTGTTGTTTGCCTGCCTGTCGGTCTGGCGCTTAACAAACTTTGCAGCATAGGCCTTTTAAATACCTACAGTAAAAACAATTTATGACGTGGAGCACAAAATTTATAGCAGCAACAACAAACACAACAGCAATAACAATAACTGCAGGGAAAAGCGGCAAAAAAGAAGTCAAATGGCTGCCATAGTTGGCAATTAAATGCACATGTGTTGCCCCAGTGCCCCCAGTTCCCCTTTTAGTCCCCCTCCATCCAAATACCGATCAGCGAGACAGTGTATAATATGCTCTAACATATGTATGTACCCACAGACAGACCGACATATGTATATATATATGTATCAAAGTATATGTGTACAAACAAATATGTACATGTACGACCTCAGCAGAAAACGAGCAAATGAAAATACCCTAGCAGACAGCAACAGCAACAGCAACAGCAACAGAAAGAGCACTAACAACAACAATAGCCAAGCAGCTGCTGGTCTTCTCAATGAACTTTGCATGCACTTAATTGCTCACGTTGCCAACAAGAGAAATGACAACAACAACATACACTTACAGCAGCTACTGCTGTCTGACTGCAAATTAAGTTTGATTTAAAGCAGCCAAATACATTGCATAACGGCCAGTTCAACTCAGGCCCAACTTAATTACATAGAACCCAACAACATGTATACTATACGAATATTTTTCTTATTATATTCACTATGATACCTTTTCGTCTTGTTTACCCTGTAGCATTAAAGATAACTAAAAAAAAAGAGGGTACGCTAAAGCGTAACTTAATATACAACTAGTTCAAAGTATATATTTATACATAAATGTTTTTTGCGATTGTAAAATAGCAGATTTGTTTATCTTGCTTAATTATTTCACTTTGGTGCAAAAAAATAGGAAATATATACATTTTTAAAGTTACCCTTCTATGCGATATTCATGGACTTTAGTAAAGTGGATAAAATATATACTTAAGCTTATGAGCATACGGTATTTTATAGTCCAGCACGACCATCAAAATGATTCACGTTTAAAGTAGTAGTTAACGGATTGTCTCTGGATGCCCTTCGCACAATTTCTGTAATTTCTTTAATTAATCCGAACGACCTTACGAAGGTAACAAGCTGTTTGCGGCGAGTACACTTAATACTTACATACGTATATTGAAAAATGTTACTACTTACGTAAAAATATATATATTTCAAGGTATCTCGGCTTATACGACTATCAGTACGCATGTACAGAGGGTGCTAAGATTGAAAAGGGTTCATGCTGGCAATTTTTAAATCGAAAACTTTTAGTGGTATTTAAGAAAAAAATAAAAAAAAATTTAAATCAAATAATTGTGATGAACTAAGACAATATATATACAAATATCAATTTCAATAAATATAATTTAATAAAAAGTTGTGCGATGCAAACAAAAAATATATATAAACAATTCTTTGCTCAATTGTTCCCTATTGCTATTTTTTCGCAACTTTTGAGTTTAATTAGTTGCCATTTACGTTAATGCTATTCGATGTTTATCTTCGTTTGGCCATTGTTTGATCTATGTTAGTTAGTGTTGTATGCAATTATGGGATTCTTCGCATGTTTTGGCTGGAGCTAGAGACTGCAGTGTGGCTTTGAGCTGCAAGTGCATGCGTAAAGAATATCTCAACGATATTCGCGAGTCGCTTGCAATTTTTTTTTTTTTTGCTGGCGGGCACTTGCCAGCTGGCCGTCAAACCATGGGCAGCCAACTAACTGCAGGTTGTTTTGGTTGTTAGTGGCAACCTGCCACAGACCACAATAACGACAACAACAACAACAACAGAAAAACGAACAACCACAATAACAGCATTAACAACAACAAGATGTAGTTCCCAAAGAAAAGTAGCAACAAAAAACGAATCTGAAAAATTGATTAAAGTTCTTGCAACGCGCAAACGGCATCAATTACCTGTTGCGGTAAGGTTGGTTAAGGTTTTCGGGTCTGGCTACCAAGCGAGTAAAACAACAATAACAACAGCAGCAGCAACAAAAAGAAGCAAGCTCACAACAGCAAACAGCAACAACAAAGACAGCGCGGCAGGCAAAGTTAAATATGATTACAGCGCTTGGCTTTTAGTTTGAAGCATTTTTCAATATATGCGATAAAAAGAATCGTTGTTGTTGCTCTTGGTTGGTGCTGCTGCTGCCGCTGTTGTTTTTGTTGTTGTTGTTAGGTAGCTTCGCCAGGTTGTTGCCGCTGTTGCATGGCACAATAATCAAGCAGAAAATGTTGTGGATTTCGTGAGCTCTTCGTGTTTCAGACTGGGAATTCAAAACGGCATATAAGCCGGCCAGTTAAGTTGCGGGATTGGCTCAGCTAAAAGCATTTGTATACCCTTGCATCACTGGCGATATGCTAAATGTAAGAAGCATTTTTTAGTGGCATGCTGAGCTATGCAAAAAAAAAAAAAAACAAACAAACAAAATATTCGTTTTATTCTACACATGCAAGTTTTTGTTTTGGCTTGGAAATGTTCGTGTGACTTTAAAACAAATCAGTTTTCTTTATTATTTAGCTCCATTTATTACCTAGTGTGAATTTATCAAAATTATAAATTGAATGAAAATACGTAAAATGCCATAGCAAAAATATATATGTATTAATGTATTAATTACAGGCTGGATGAATTTTTCTCTTTAGATAATCATTTCATTATATGTAAAAATCATCGCGCACATATATGTGTATTACAATTTTTAGTTCAAGTGCGAAAGTCATATTCGTATTATTAAATTTTTTTACTGTGTAGTAGCGCAGTTTCTTGGCTTGCATGCTTTAGAAGCGGCTCCGCTCAGTTTAATTCTCTTTCTCGCTTTTTTTTTGTGATTGATGATATTACATTTTCAACATTTCTCATGTGTGTGATTCGTCGCTCGCCGTGTATGCATGTGTGTGTGTGTGTGTGTGCATGTTGTTGTGTGTTGGGTGCTGCAAAGAAAGCGCTTAATTGCTTTTGAATGCTTTCGTGAGCTGCATTGGACGCCGCCAGCAAAAGAAACAGACGACGACGACTGAGTTAACCAAGTCGCTTGTTTATGAAAAAAAAAAATACGAAAAAACTGTAAAATCATTAGGTCCAGGTCCAAACTCTGGCTGAGTACAAGCCAAAAAAATAATAAAATCGTTGCGCAGGCGCCGTAGCTTCCGCCACAGTTGTTGCAGTTTTCTTTGTTTGTGGCGCACACTGTACTTGAAATGTCAGCGAACTGGCTTAACTGCATCTATTGCTGCACAAAAACAATAAAATAATACGAGTGTGAACGTTGCAACCGGTGTAATAGCAACAAAAACTTGTAAAAAAAACTTTTAAAAAATGCATAGTTTTATCGAGGATTTTATCCAGAGGACAAATCATGTCCAAAATGACGTCAAACATGAAAATCGGTTCAGTTTTCACAAAGTTATGGGAGTTTCAAATATGAGACCTATGGATCGGAACGATTTTTTTTCAAAAATATGTAAGGGGGGAGTACATGCTTTTTTTTTTTTTTTAAAATGACAAAAATGCCATCAAACAGAAAAATCGGTTTAGTTTTGAAAAAGTTATGGTAGTTTGAAGAACGGGAGCTATAGATCTGAGAGCTTTACATGTCAAAATTTTTGTCAATTTTGGCAGGATTTTTGACGATTTTTACCTCCTCAGAATCGGTTAAATATTGTTTTTTATGCTAATTATGACAAATACAATTGATGAAATATATAAATTCGTAATTCTACATTTTGAAAAAAGGTTTTTTTCAAAAAAAGTAAGGGGGGAGTATATGCTTTTTCACCAAAAATTTTCAAAAAAATTATATTTTTAAAAATGCACATATTTTAAATGTAAAATCAATATATAGGACAAATCATGACAAAAATGCCATCAAACGCGAAAATCGGTTCAGTTTTAACAAAGTTATAGTAGTTTGAAGTACGGGAGCTAAAGATACATGTCAATTTTGGCATGATTTTTTTTTACTAATTATGAGATAAATATTCGATTAGAAAATAAATAACTAAATAAATAAAAAAAAATTTTTCGATAATGAGTAAGGGGGGGAGTACATGATATTTTTGACAAAAAAAATTTTTTTTAAATGCATATATTTTAAATATAAAATGAATCTGGAGATGAAATCATGTCTAAAATTTTATTAAATAATAAAATTGATTTAGTTTTGATACGGTGACGAGAATCTCAAAATTGAGAGCTATGAAGAGCGATGCTTAACATAAATAATAATAACATATTCAATTTTCGTTATTGCGCCTGTTGCTATCATTTTTTGAATTGCTTAAGTTTATGCAGTAGAAGTAAATTCCCTGCACAATCTTAACTGCAACATTTGGGTACTGATCTGGTGCGGCAAGTCAGGTTACTATTGAATGCTGCAGACTGTAAACATTTTCTGCTGCATCATTAATGGTCAGACTTTACAATAGGCCGAGGTTGTTTTTTTTTATCTTGCTTTTGCTGGTTTTTCGAGCTTCTTTTAGAGCACCAACTTCGTTTGCGATGCTGATCAAACAACAACAACAGGCTGCCGACAATGTTTATTGGTAGTTGTTATTGTCCGTCCGTTTGTCTGCCTGTCTAGATGTCTGGGCTGCAAGAGTTTTTTCCATTCCAAGAATTTAATCAAGGTGCATCTCCAAAGAAAAGGCCGCAAGCGGACGACAGTGCTGCCCAAATAGTTAAAGGGCAAACTAAATAAACATTGACAAATGTGAAGACGTCGAAGGCGACAACTACCACAGCAAGTAGTGTCTTCTAGTCATGAGTACATGGCTAGAATATACCCTGTATTCAGAACGTACTTATATGTGCGTGTGTGAAATTGATCAACTTTTGTAGTTATATAATTTCATATCATAAATACCCAGTTTATATATATTTTTAGAAATGAATAACAATTGTATATCAAAATATCAATATCATGTCGAATTGATATAGTTATTCATGCTAACAGCTTAAAACAGTAAAACATGAATTTGGCTATAAAACTGAGGGAGATACATAGATTAGATCGGTTTGCGAAGCTTCCAGTGAGCCTAAAATTGTAATAATTTACCGGACCGTTTGAATCATATTTGTCAAGTATAGGGTATAACAAGAAAGATACCAACAACAACATGAGCAGCTCGCCTATAATGACGTGCCGATAATGGTAGAGGGAGATGTTGTTGTTGTTGTTCTTATTGTCGTGAAATCATTTTGTAGATGCGCGTGAGCGATAAAATTTCAGCACCCCTTTTCGGAAAGATTTCGCCTGCGAGCTGCGAGCTGCGAACCGGGCCGAGTAGCAACAAAGTACGCAAACTACACGAAAAGTAAAGTTGAGCAAGGTAAAGTAAAGAACGTGTTTCCGAGACAAGCAAGTGTTGTACGTAAATGTTGTAAGTAAGCAAGCAAGCGTGCATTGTACATATCGCTGGAAATTTGTGTCTTGTGGTTTCATTATGACATTCTCGAAGTGTAAATTTTCGGGCTGGACTGGGTTAGGAGTTGTCGCTAATTTAGTTGGCTTGCCCTGAGCCCACCTGCACAGAGAGTTTGCCAGAAATTTCACACGCTCGAGATACGTTCAAGTTATTGTTTCTTTTGTTTATTTTTTGGCTCTGTTTCGTTTCATTTCATTATGTTCTGTACTGTTCGTGCTGTGCTTTGTTTTCGGCAACAGCTGGCCGGTGTTTTGAAAAATCTTTTTCCTTTTCATTCGCTTTGTATCTAATCAATTTGCTGGCACAATGGAGAGCGAGAGAGAGAGAGTTGATGCAGAAGACAGAAACGCCTGCAACGACAGCTGGATGTGACTTTATTGTTTTGTATCTGTCAGATACTTTGCTGAGCCAGCCGTTGCCCGAGGCGTCCAATAATTAAATACAAATTAAAGCAGTGCCTTCAAAATGTATCTGCTAGATACGAGCACATAACCCATGCCCGCACCTACATATACATATATATATTTATATATATTCGAAAGAGCGCCAAACTTTAACTAATGAGCGCCATGTAGATAGGTAAATTTGTGTGTGTTTGCAGCTGCACAGTGATTGCGGCTTTGTTCAGATTTATAATACCCTGTAACCAGTGCTGTTGGTTGCTATGAATAAGCAGCACATTTGGCATTTTAGATTTTTGTTTTTGTTTTTAATCATTGATAACATCATATACTTAAATAAAACTTGATATTGAAATCCATATGAAATCTGTTTTATGTGTAGGGCTATGGCTTAAACTCGGATCTTAATTTTTTTTTATATATAAAAGTAGCTTTTTTCTTTAAATTCTAGACTAGAACTCAAAGTTAAGCTAATTTTGAATAAAAAAATTCCGTTATTTATCTTTAAGTGTTTAATTTGGAATGTTGTTGCCTCTATAGGGTATCTCCCAGTTAGGCACTTTAAATTGTGTGGCTTTTCTTTGTGCCTACCTGCGACCTGCGACCTGAGCATCTGTATCTGCAAGCTGCGCAGCTTATTGTTGTCTGGCAGGATCGTTTTAGGAACCGGTTTTGAGCATTACAAAGGCTTCATTTAATTCGTTCTTCTTCAATATAGTTTTCTTGTGCGGTGCTGTTCATTGTCGTGTTTTTTGGCAGCGATTTTGTGTGTGCCTGGTTTTTATTTGTTAAATTTTACACCTGCTGCCGATACACAGATACATTTGTATCTGTAGTTGTATGTGTTTATCATTAGCATCAACTGCATTTGTATGCATGGCCAAATTATGCAATGCATCCTATTTGCCGCATTCGCATTTCAATTGAATACTGAAAATGCCCAATAATTAAGCATATTTATACATTTAAAGTTTAGCTACGATTTAATATTATTCATGCACTTTTCAAATGAATGTTTTATTTGAATTTATGAAATTATTGAACTATTTTAGAGGTCTCATGCATTTGATAAGAGTTGTTTTTGTTGATTTTAATTATGTAATCAGCAAAATATTGCATTTTATTAATATGATAATGCATAATTTATAATATGATAAGTCAAAATTATAGAAACTTTTGCAAACATATTTTAACTTTTGGCAGAAACATAAAAAAAATCAATTCTATCAGCATATTATTTCAAAAGCTTGCAAAAAACCTGCATATTAACAGAGAAATTTGTGTATTATATAAGTGTAGTAACTGCGGTCTTATTCAATGCCTTACAAATTTTGTTGGCTAACTAAGAATGCATAAAAAAAGTTGATTAGTTCGAAGAGCGTTTCGATTAAAATTTACGAGTATTTCATTTTAGCGCACTGAAGACCGTTTCGTTGGTACCTGGCCTCAAAAGGTCGAATCGGTTATATCTGTTTAAGGCGTGATAAATAACCGTCATTTGCATTTGTTTGTCTTTCTGTCAGACTGTTGCACATAATTTCTTTCCATGTTGAACGCATATTTTCGTGTGCATACATTTTTGCTGTAGGCTGATGTATGCGGCAACCCCTTTGCCTTTAACTCGCTGCCTCTTACGCCATCCTATCACTTTGTAGTCGTTTGTAAGCCACTCGACAGTCCGGCAGTCCAGCTGTCCGAGTGTCCGGCTGCTCGGCATACTTTCTCGGTCTTTCTCTGTGCTGCTGCCGCTTTAGCTGGAGTTTTGGCTCATGTAGTTGTTTAATGCAGCTGCCGAAACTTTCGTTGCCTTGTTGCAAATTGTTTGTCAGTCGTCGTCAGTTGCTGTAATGGGCGGCCTGCAACATTTTTTATGTGGCAGACGTGACAGGAAGTCGCCAGCAGCACCGCACACAACAGCAACAACAACATTAACAACAGCATCAGCAAGACTCAAAAGCCAAATGCATTGAAGTAACTGCAAAGTCTGAGCTCTCCCTCCATCTCGTATTTTACATAAGCCCCAAAACACCCACTCTTGTGGACCTCAAGAATTACCCACAGATCCACTGTTCATATGGGTCTTAAAATTCGTGCAAAGTTAAGAAAATATAATGTTATTCAAGAGTGAATATTTTTTAAAATTAAAAAATTTCATAGTGCACAATGCGGTCTAACTAATATATTGTTAAGTTTCCATATGTATCTTTTCTTGTTACTTGTAGGATTAAATGCTTCTTCTTTCTCTCTCTCTCTATTTGTATCTCTCTTTCTAACTGCCTTTTAGTAAACTGTTGTTGTAACTGATTCGCTGCTCAAATCCCTGTTAGAAAACGTGTGTTGCGGCAGCCGCAGGGAATGTCCTTAAAGCCATATATCTAATGTAATTACCAACCGATGTTTTTCTTTTTTTTTTTCCTCTATTTTTGTATTAACGTCAGACGCCGTTTTGCTGTCGTAACATTTGCCTCAACTTTGACATCTTTTGTCTCATTAACATTTTGCGCCACACAATCAGCTGGCGCGACAGTTGCAACATGACGCACCCATTGTGAACAGTGGACACACTGTAAGTATCTGGCAGCATGGACAAAGTGAACTTTGCTACTATGCCAGGACCACGCGTCAACTGCGCTTCCTGCTACCAGCGGTGCCTCACCGCCCTGGCCCACTGCCTTTGCCATGGCCAGTGGCAATTTTTTTTTTTTTTTTGTTGCTGCCTTGTTTTCAACTTAATTTTGTTGCGTTGCCAGCTTTTCGTTCGCTGTGGCGGCGACCGCGTCAATTCTTGACGCAAATTACAAACTGTTGCATTCTGTGCATCCCCATTTATTCCCTTTTCTCGCTGTCTGCCATGTTGGTCGAGCAGCGCGTGCCCCTCGGCCCCCCTCAATCGCAGAAGGCTCGTCGTTGCTGTAAATTTTCCACACCCTGTACTTACAAAAATGGCTAACAAGACGCTTTATCAAGTTGTGTAAAGGAATGCAATGCTTG
>SCDT01001404.1:0-21131 GCA_004143765.1 Drosophila melanica
ATATGTATATATATATATGTACGTATTTATATACCTTGCTTCGGGGCAATAGAACTGTGTGCTGAGGATGAAAACCTAAGAAATACTCATCATCAGTACAACTTGGTCACTCTCCACACGTTGTCAATGTTTGTAAAGACTGCGCAGATGATGGCAACTGGCAGCTGGCTTCGCATCCTTCTGGCAATGCTCACATTTGATTTTTGGCAGCGCTTTGTTTGGATGCTTTTCTTCTTTGCTTCCACATCGGCGAGCAGGGCACAGTTTTGCGGTTAACACATGCATATACCCACACTTGACGCGAACTCACAAGTGATTCACTCACCTACACACACACACACACACACACGCTCTGCTCATTCATCAGTCATGCAAGAGCAACAGCAACAACAACAAGGAGTACAAAAGTGAGCTCACACTTGTGAGTTCAACATGTTTTTGCAATTTACCGATTTAAGCGCTAACTGAACACGACATATATCTCTCTTCCTCTCATTCTCTCTATCTCTCTTTCTTTCGCTGGTTGTCTTACCCTCTACTTTCCAGCACTTGGCTCTCACTAGTCAAAGCCACATTTTGTGATCATCAGCGCGCAATTCAAGCGGAATTTCGCGAAAATTCACTTTGACGTTTATGCATTGCGTATACGCCGCATCGCGCGGGCGGCTTTAATTTTGTTTGTTTAAGCGCGAGACAAGTATGTTATTTGATTAGACATTAAAAGGCAGCCAGAGAAGAGAGCATGAAAGGCGCACAAAACTGTTTATACAAAAAGTTGAAAGCCTGTTCAGCCTGTCACACTGTGAGTTAAAGCAAATAGCAATATGACATTTATATTTAGAAGATGTATTTGTATTCGTATTTGGCAGTTAAGTAATTGAAAGTTCATATTTGTTGTCAGCCAGTGCGCAAAATTATCAAACAGCTTAAACACTGATATCTGCCATAAATGTCATGTGGATATATATATATATACATATGTATGTACATAAAAGAACAGACGCACACAACTGTGTAAATATTCTGTCAGCTTAATACCTTTAATGTACTTTCTCCTCGGAAACGGCCCAACCGGAGTTTATCAGCTAAGGCAACGCAACAGTTTTTTTTCTGTGTTTTTTTTAAGAAAAAAAGGACTTGCCTTAAGTTGGTTACGCTCTTTTATTTATAGATTAACAGCGTCCGTCATGAGCATAACAGGGCGCACAATAAAGGGAATAAGGCAACTAAACTCGCCGGCCATGGGCAAATCTCGGCCTCAGTCTTTAAATGTTTCAAATTGTCGACAAGGGATTTGGCATGGCATTTACGCTCAGATAAGCGCCTGTAGTTGGCTTATCTTGAGGAATACTCGCATTTTTATGCCCGCTGCTGCGCTTAGATTTATTACTTACCATTTTTTGTGCTTCTTTTTTTTTTGTTTTGTTTAGCTCACCTCCCCAACTCGGTCTAGCAATTAAATTTACTTTAGCGTTGAATAGTTGCGGCATACTTTTAACTTGGTCTGAAGTGTGGCTCAAAAGTATGCAAATTATTTTGCATTAATGTGTGTTAAAAGTTGTGCAAACTTGGGCTTCATTCAGTCATTGAGTGAAACTTTCTCTATATACGCTTACTTTTGTGTTTTTGTGTGTGTGTGCCGCCACCGTACATCAAAGCCAGGGATTACTGTAAAGCGCATAAAACTTAATTATGCCAAGCTGCAGATGACAAAGAGAACATATGGCCAAAAGAAAATTTAGCAATGTAAAAAAAAAACAAAAAAAAAAAAAAATCGCATAATATTACAAAGGCAAGCAGTTTCATATGAGATTAAAATGGGAAGAGCCCGTAACAAAAACAGTGAAGACCGCGTGAACAAACGATGCCAAAGGCAGCGGAAAAAAACTTTGCAGTTTAGTGAAGTGCGCGCCATGAGAGACATAATTATGCGTTTTAACACTCTAGTGCCGGCTAAGTGAAACGACAACCGACAACCACCAGACCCCAAGCCACGCCCCACACCCCAAAGCTGAGTCCCAGACCAGACCTCAGTCGCTGTCGCATCATCGTCGTTATCCTTGCGGCATTCTCGCCGTCGAGGCGTTGAACAAAGGAAGCGTCTGCAACAAGAAAGGGAAATTTTTACGCTAAAAGTGCACTTCCACGCAAACTGAGATGAAGATGAAAACAACAACAATAAGGTTTTACTAGAGTCACAAGTACTCCAATTATGAGATACCCTGTACTTAACATACAATTTTTGCCACAACATTAATATTTTACAAAGTTGACAACATTCATTTTATTTTGTTCTGCATATTCTTTCAAAAAATAAAAAGAGTATATGGGGTTCGTGCAGAATACGTCTGTACTTATTTTTTTTCCGCTAGTAAAGCTGGAGACTTGAAACATGGAACATATTCTTGTGAGAATGCACGTCAGATAAAATTTCAGGATTTTTGCTGACAGATTAAATTTGATACAAACGCTCACATGTGAATCTCTCGGAATCATGCCTTATACATACCAAACACCCATAGCTTCTTTAAAACGGAATGGATCCTCATATTAATTGATATTTTTCGTTTGTCGTTTTGGCCTCTAGATTTATTCTATATTTAAATAATATGCATTATTGAACAAACAATTTTTTTTAATTTTTTTGGAAAAATATGATGTGGTTCCCGCTTACTTTTTTCAAAAACATTTTTTTGCAAGATTGGGATTGTCATAATTGTCATATTAATATAATATTTAACCAGATTTTGGGGTGGTCAAATTTTTGGTCAAAAATCATGCCAAAATTGGGAAAAAATTTGACGTGTAAAGCTTTCGGATCTGTGGCTACCATAATTTTTTTAACATTAAAAACTTAACTTAACCACTTTGATAGTAGAGAACATTTAATTGGTATTTTACTTTGTTTAATGAAGCCAACTTGCGGCAATTCTGCACAGCTCAATTCAAGCTTTGAGTTTAGTGAAATGTTTTGATTATGCTGCGTAGAAACTTGCTTTTCTGAATAAGTCAATGCAAATGATTGCACAAAATGGCTCATTTAGCAGCAAATCAAATCGCTTCTTTTCTAAATGGCTAAACACATAAATAGCTATGAATGCACCCGCTCCGGTATGCAAAAAAATTAGTAGCATGGCCGGACCTAGGCGCTGAGCAGAAACCTGGCCAAATGCTAAACGAATGAACGAAATTGAATGAAAATTATGCTGCCAGTCGCCTGGCTGGCAGTTGGTCTGACGCTTTGACGGCCTCTGCGTACGTCTTTGTACCAGATGAAAAATTTTATAAAATAACTTGGCCCTTTTTTTCAGATCAGTGAACTTTTCCAGTGCCAGTTTCAGTGCCCGGCACCGGTAAGAGCAACAAAATACGGCAGACATACTTGTTAGGCCAAATTGAATTGTATTTTGGCTGACTCTCAACCTGAGGCATTTCTTTTCCTTTTTTTTTTGGCTACCAAATGTCCGAGGCATTGGAGCGACTCGAGCCTAAGCAGTTGTTACGATTTTTAGTGCAAAAAAGTTTTAAACTTATTTCAATATGGTTTTTTAAAAGGAAGAAAAAAAAAAACTTTTAATACAAAAAATTATTGTAAATTTATATTTAAGAACAAATTTTTAGTGCTGCAAAACGTTTATTAACTGTATTAAAGCGTCTACTTCCAGCATCACGTAAATTATTTAATTTTAAGCACCATGAAAATTGAATTTTTCATTATCGCCGCAAGTTGTTTGTGTGCGTGTGTACATGTGGATGTGTGTCAGTCATAAAATTAAATTATACGCATTTGAGCTTAAGAAATGTTAACAGCAGCGCCAAGAAAAAAAAAATAAGAGGAAGAAGAAACTATGAATAGTACTCGTAGTTTTTAATTAAGACTGCGAGGGGAGCCCAGCTAATGGCCGAGAAGCGGAGCTGTTGAAAAGTGTTAACAGTTTCAGTTTACGCAGCTAACAAACTCATTTCGCTGGGGACGATAGAAAGAACCTCCTCCTTGCGTGTGTGCTCGTCCACCCCTTCCCCCCCTGCCTGAGCATTGCAGTGCGCAAAATGAACAATGTTGGGGATTTTCATTTAAGCCCATGGCTTTAACTGTGCGCTTTGCTATAAACACCCCCGTTCGCGCACACACGCATGCCAAATCATAGATACGAACTTTATTCGGCAACCACCGGCACCACATGGCGTATGAGCGATGCTCTCCCCAACGCTGTGCTATGATTTTCTATCTACACAGCTGCACAACAGCTAATAAATGTGTGTAAATTAGTTATCAAAGGCCAGACCAAAATCTTCTCTTAATCATAAACGCATTATAATTAATACGATTCCTCAGTTAAGTTTCAGTGCCGAATTTAAGTGCCCCACCAAAGTTAGTCGCGCGCTTGGCTTAGACCTGATTAATTAACGTTATATCACTAAACTAATTGTTGCTCATAAAATTCTGTAGGAATAACTAGAAAATTAAGCAAGGGATTTATTAAACACCAAAACTTATACATAAAAATAGAATTTAAATTAAATTCATTTTTTACCGCAACCCAAAACAACAGAACAATTCAACTGTCTCTTACGGACAGACACTCAAATGTCAAAAGTGAGCAATTAATCATTTTTCCTTTTCCCTTTTTTTTTTTAAATAATTTATGCAGCTTCAAGCTTTTGCCAGTCATCAACAACAACTTTACACTGCCATCTATAAATGCCAATAAAATGTCATGAAGCTTCAGATTGCCCATTCCATTAACCATATTGATATTCCCTCACTCTCTTCTCAATGTCTCCTTCTCTTTCCCTCTCTCTCTGTCACAGCATCTAGCTGCCAATTTTGGCTGTCATTAAAGCGAATTTTTCAATTCAACTCAATTGAAATGCCAAAATGCTCATTAATTTATCAATTCGTTGACGACCCTTGCACATAATCGTCTCATACTTTGCGAAGGGTGTTATAAACCTCACTTCAATTTAAATACAGCTACATTTTATTACTCTACAAAATTTTAAACGGGCTAGCAGGGTATTTGTGGTAGTCAATCTGCTGATTTTGTAAATTCTATTTCAATATTTACAGTGCAAACAGGGTATCTGCCAGTTAGGTTCTCCTGTTTGTAATTTTTGTTCTTTTTTATTTTTGACGCTGATCATTTTAATCAATCAACTCGCAGAGCATTGTCCTGCCGTTAATGTCTCGAAAGCATCTGCCCTAATTCTGGTTTCTTTTGCAAGTGGAAGAATAAAGAACCGAAAATATTTGCAACTTTGCATTCGACCCTCGAATACAGCTAATTTATCAATGCGGAGCGACATTGCAAATATTTTGTTTTGTAATGTAAAATGATATTTCCTGAGGTCCTGCTCTCGCCCTGTCAGCACTGTCCTGGCCTGCTCGGGGGCAGCCAGCTGAAAGGATGCCAAGGACTGCGCTCGCTTCGCTTGGTTTATGTGATTGAAAGCACATTGTGTCACACTTTAATATTTATGACAAAATGCCGGACTATATTTAACCTTTCCTGGCAACTTTTCCGAGCACATTTTTTTTTTGTTTTGCTTCTTCTTCTATCTACTCTTTTTTAATTACGTTTTTCAACCTCAGGACCTGCTGCTGTTCCCGGGCATTTCCTTGGCAATATTAGGGCGCAAAAATATTGCACAGTGGCATAGCATTTTTTATGGCAGGCATTTTTCCATTACATTTTTTTCATAACTTATCTTCGTTGCTGTTGTTGTTGTTGTTGTGTCACCCTTTTGTATTGACTTTTGACTTTGGATCACATCAACCGCATTATATCAACCACAAATACCGCAGTCCCATATACAGCTCATATATGGCCCGAGCATATAGAAAAACTCAATCAAACTGTTAATCGACTTGTGGTGCGCCCCACCGCCGGCCATTCGTTCCACTGGCCCCCACCCGTTTGTGCCGCTGCTGCAGACACCCGGTTTTCCCCATCCCGTAGACACACACATACGTGTTGGTCCTGCCAGTTACCCTTTTTGATTGTTTTTCCATGAAATTTCCAACCATAAAATGTCAATAATATGTTTGCTATTTGCGCTCTTTCAATGATATGTTTGCGCTGTGTTGTGTTTTCTGTGGGGGGAGGGGGGAGAGGGGCGCCATCAACCTGCTTAATGTCAATAGGCCATAATAAATGTTGAATTGGTTGGGCGGCCCTCTCCAGATGCTATCCAATTTAACAGAGTCATATCTGGTGTTTAATGGATTGCTGGTTCTATTTGCTTTTTGCATTGCACAAAATTTTAAACACTTTTTATTGAATTTTCAGCAATTTAATCAAGAATTTGTATTTGTCATCGAACTGTCTTTTGCAACCGTAAAAATGTATGAAAATTTATTGAAATTATAAAAGAAATTTTTAATTAAAAAAAATATTAGTTAGAACTATCGATCTAAAACTGAAGAAAGAAATATACGAATTTTTAGTCTTTTATCATTGTGATTTGAAACAGTTAAGAATAATCTATTAATGTCTGAAGACATTGGTTGGGCTTATAAATAAAATGTCTGCAAACAACAGCAATGAATGAGCAAATTGTGATGAAGAATTCCTGGTTTAAGCCTTTAGCTTTATGGATTTTCTGCATAACGACATTTTGGATGGCTGACAGCTGGTGTTAAATTCCAATTGTCAGGCGTGTCAAACCAAAATAGATTTATTGCTTAATATCCTTTGGAATTGCATGCAATGCAAAATCAACAAAATCTTTATTAATAGATGACTTTAATACAAGTTAATGGCAATTAAATTTGAACACAAACTAACAGATGTTTTTGATTTCTGTTGAGGTTGCTGCTGCCTAAGCCCAATATTATTTTAATGCCACGTTCAATCAGAAGGTGCTGCCAACATTAAGCCCGAATAGTTGACAGCTTTGGATCTGAGATTTAATGAAATGCCTGGGGAATGCCGCAAGTCCAGAATATAACTTAAATTAAACAAATCTAATGAACTGTCTGTGTGTGTGTGCTGTTCTTGATGCATTAGTCCTTGGCGCACAACTGAGGCCGCCATGCGGTGGCAAGATAGACGACTTAGCTGCCAGCCCAGACGCCGCACGTGCCTCCGTTTGTGGCCAGCACGAACACACATACACACACACACACACACACAGATTCGATGTTGTAATTTCTGGCTACCTTCTTTCAAAATGATATAAAGCTGCCTCAGGCCACCAACCAACCAACCAACCGAACAACAGTAACAACAATGAGAGGCAACATTGTGGTGACGGCATTCACAGCTTCTACTTACGGCCGTCTGTCTGTCTGCCTGTCTGTCTCTGTTTGTGTGTGGCCTTGTCGTCTGGGCTTGTTAGCTGCGGCGATGCTCTGCTCTATGCTGTATGAGAGCTCCCAGTTTTATAAACACATATATAGTAAGCTTGTGGAGCAGGCTCCTGGCAGGCTCCAGGGCAGCAAAATGAGCAGGCGGAAACAATTAGCGTTGTAGCATTATTTGTAACATGCTGTTTGCCAGCCAGTAATTAAGTGTCTCATTAAAAAATGATAAATTTAAATGGAAATATCTTTTACAATGATGCTGCCGCTGCTGCTGCTGCTTCGCCCAGACTGTCTCAAGTGTGCTGCAGAAATTTAAGAACTTTAAAAAAGTTTGCAACCAACTCAGAGAAACGGCAAAAGATTTGGATAAGGCTACACAAGTTAAGCAAAAATTAACACTTGAAATACTCTGGTAAACTCTGACCCCACATATTATCCCGAATCAATATCAGCAGACAACAATTTGCTTTTCGTTAACTTTGCATTTTTGCATTATAAATATATTTCTAGAAGGATATTCTAATTTCGACACTCGAAAGCTAAACATTCTGTCTTGTTTCATGCTGTAATCTACAAATTGGCGCTTTAAACCCTTTTGCACATTTCACGCCCGTCTCCTTTGCTCATTTTCACTCCTTCTGCGTTTCCCAAATCACAAACTTTTCCGGCTGGCTAAATTCAACGGTTTGTCTTTCTTGACTTTCAAACTTTAAATTGTTTAAACATAAAAAAAAACAGAAACCAATTTGGTGCTACAAACTTTTAAGTTTTTGTTTTTTCTATTTTTGGTTTTGATTGAATTTAATTTGAAGACATCATTTGCATTTAAAGGAAGTTATCCGTAAGTTGTTATAAATGTGTACTACATATTGTTGCAAATAAATAATAGCTGTAGTTATAAAACATTTACACAATTTAAAAAAAGTAACTCGAGTGCAACTGTAACGGCAATTGAATTCATGTAAATCCCTGATGTCAACTCAAGTGACATTAAAACGCATTAAGTAATAATCTCTCTCATGCAGCAAGTGCATTTAAATAAATCAGTTAAAGCGATAAACTCTTTGTTCTTTCACGTTCAAGCTGACGTCAAAAGATGCATTTAAATTAAAGCTGTTGTTGGGTTGGTTGCGGTCTGGATTTTTATATAGTTTTCTTTAAATCATAAATGTTGAAAATGGGTGAGCTCTTCCGAATAAATTCCACTTTAATATTGAGCAGCTAGCAGTCATAACCCATTTAGAGTTCTCGATTGTAGCCAACAAATCTCTTGCACTGTCGCTCTTCAATATTGCAATTTGGAATCCACACGTGTCTGTGCGCCGCGGAGCAGGCGAAACATTTTATCAATTCCAGCTGAGAGGAGAGGAGACGAGCTGCTGGCTATCAGTAAGCTGCCCGGATTGAGCGTGATTATGCCACGCCACAAAATGGGGCAGCCACACGATGATAGACACAACACGCTGCATGGCCACAGCGGCAAGCGCTGCCCCTCCACTTGGCCACTTCTATTGGCCAGGCATAAAAGACTTGAGCGATTAGTTGCAGAACGTGCGGTGCATGCGATGTCAGTTGCTGCCACGTGCTAGTTGCCCCGGCCACACATAAAGCCAGGCTCAACAAAACCGCCAAGGGCAGCTGGCGGCGCCCCCAAAACACTCGAGGGCTTTAAGCCGAGCCAGCCATTTTGCAGCTAACGGCATTTACAAGAAAACCAAATTGTCGTTGGCAAACTGCAGATGCGCCAATGGCGCCAATGGCACTTCAATTGTTTTTCTGCACAAATGTTGTAATTGCCACAAACATGTGTTTCTACAAAAGTGGACACGCCCACTTGGGTCACTTGTGCACATTTGATACGCTGCCAAGAGGTGTTTGCATTTTGGAACAAAACATGTAACGCAATGATAAAATACAAGTTGGTTAATACAAAATAAAGCATTCATAAGAAAAATCTTTCAATTACTGTTTTCATAGACATTCATTTATATAATAATATTATCTATATAGTAAATTAGCTTCAACTTTGCCAGGGTATTTAATTTTCGATACGCCAAAGATAAATGATTTTTGTCTTTGGAGCTCAAACTGGTTTTTATTTGATTTATTTGCTTGGCCGGCAAAGCGTGCGAATTTTCGTGTAATTGCTTTGTGTAGACATAAGGAAAATTTATATATAAACTTTGTGGGTGTGTTTAAGTGGGTGTTTTTTTCATTCTCTCTCGCTCTATCTAGCGCTCCCTTTCCGCAGCATTTTGTGTGCCTGCATTGGGCTGCAGCTTTTGTCGTTCATTTTTTGGGCCATTTGGTCGATGCGATTAGCTTGTGTGGCTTTGGCTTTGATTTTGGCTTTGGCTTAACCTAATGTGACTACCAGCTGGCCACGCCCACACCAGCGTGTGCCCAATGCGGAAGTGGAAGTGCACAGACGACACAAAGCCGACATTGGCCAATTAAGCACGGCAAATGAGCAGCAATCTTTTGACTCAATGATGCCCAAAAGGCTCCTAAGGCCACCCAACTACACCTTGGCCGGCAACACAAACTTCATTTGAGGCATTAAGCCTGACTGAACCAACGTAAATGAAGTGGGTGTGTGAGTGTGTGTGTGTGAGTGTGTGTGTGCGTCTGTGCCAGGTCTGCTTTATATTCTTGCAGCATTTGTTTCAACTTAAGCAGAGAGAGAGCGAGAGCGAAAGAGAGAGAGAGAAAAAGAGCGGCAGGACCCTTCACTAAAATTTGTGGCGATTGTTTCAGATTTCACTGGCAGAACCCAAAACCCGCTGCCAGATATTAAGTTTCAGCCATGTCGGCGTTTTTATTGTTGTTGCTGTTGTTGCTGTTGTTGTTGTTGTTGATCGCGGTTTTCTTAGCTGTCCAACCCGTTTCAGTGTCAGTTGCCTGGTCAACGCCGCTTATTTCCTACCTGCTGCGCTGGTCACGGTCGCAGGTTTCCCTTTGTTGTCTTTTGATTGCATTTTTAACGCTTCACGCCAGCGCTTCCACTTACAATAGCCACGCCGCCCGCCCCCAGCCCCTGGCCACACCCTTTGCAAATCCGCTATGAAGTGCAGCAGAAAAAGCATCATCAACATTCACTACTTCCTCTCCTGATGCTGCTGCTGCTGCTGCCTCCGCCTGTGCCTTTGGCATTTTGCTTTAGTTTAATTGAATTGCAAATGCCGCAAAGCTGCTGAAAATACTTGCAACAAGCTGCAACTTTGGTGGCCAGCTTCAAGTGCAAGTTGCCAGCCAAATGGAAGGCGTTCAGTACGTAATAAACTTGTCTGTAGCTGATTTTATGTAAGCTGTGCAAATTGATACCAACTGGTAAACATTCTTCCTTTAGTTAAAAGGGTATCTCAATTTTTGTTTTTTTTTTTATAAGAAAGCTGTTTAAAGCTGCCAAATAAAATTGCGATGGCTTATTTTAAAGTAAATTAAAATATGATTAAAATATTAACAATAAAAATATAAAAATTTAATATTTATTTANATTTATTTAATAAGTTTGTTATTTGATTCCATAAATAATTTTAACCAAAATATGCCCAATCAGCAAAAATTTTATTTTCATACTTTTTTACAATAAATTGCAATCCTTTTAATGTGTGCGCTTAAGGATTGCTGCCCGAGCACGCAGTGGAGCCATAAATAAAAGTGCAGGCCAAAATTAGAGAATGGTTTAAAATCATGTGGCTATTAAAGAAAAGCAACAACAAAAACTTGGCTGCAAAATACAATAACAACACACAAATCTACAGCCTGAAAATATATTATATTGTAATATAATTTCTCGAGCGTAAATCTAATTTATCAATTTGTGTGTGCAAAAAAAAAAAGATGGAAAAGCGCAAAATCGAATAAAAGGCAACCAAAAGGAAAAAAGCAAAGCATGAAAAAAAAAACAGGAATTGGCCGCAACGTTTGTTGCCAAATCAGAGAATTGGACAGAGGATTGCAAATGCAGAGGGGGGCAGCGGCGCAGTGCTCTGTGTGTGTGTGTGTGTGTGTGTGTGTTGCTGTGAGTGTGGGTGTGGGTGTGTGTGTAGGGTTTCGCCGGCTTCTGCTCTCTATATAAAACGTGCCGCAGGCCTTGTGGTAATTGGCAATAAATGTGTTCATGAATTTTAATGTTGGCTCGACGGTCAGCGGAACCGCTCGCCACGCCCTCCGCCCGGACCCTAAACGAGGCTACAAATCGAGCCACGCCCACGTCCAGGCATAACTCATAATATTATGCCAGCTGCTATTTTATATATAACTTTTTTGTTGGACGGGGCCTTTAGCCGGAATTTAATGTAATTTGATTTTGGTCGACGCACAAATATTGAGATTTATTTCATTTTGAATTGTGTGCTAAAACAAAACATGTTTCGCCATCAAAAATACAACACAATTGAGTTGCTGGAATCAAAAAATAAATGAATCCATTTGCACAGCGCGTAACTCGATAGGCCGCAAAGTGAAGAAGCCCGCCGAAGTGGAGCGAGTTCAAAAACAAGGCCAGCAACCGACCCGGAGTAACTTTTCGGTTTGATTTATCATATTCAATTAGAAAAGAAGCGCACGTATTAAATGGACGCATCCGCCTCTGACTGCCCGACTGTCCCAAGCGGCGTATGAGTAATTTAGTTCTGCGAAGCTTAACCCACACACCCACTCGTGGATCGTATATGAGTCGGTTTACTGATTGCTTCCGGCATTTGCTGTTTGCATTCGAATAGGCAAATGGCTCCAACGATTTCTCAGTGTTTAAATAGCACGAAAATGCGAATGGGCAAAGAGTTCAAGGAATATGCACACTGAAAGCTGATATCAACAACTACTCCCAACCAAGTGCCCCGTGCGGCATCCGCGGCTCCTCACACTCGACACTGGCTCGCTTACCCTTACATCCCGTTTCTCTTTTCGCCATTCGGGCCAATTCGCGTGCGCCATGTGCTCGAGCGGCAATGCCAAGCGGCGGCCCAGAACGCAAACAAAGTTTGCCAAAGTCCAAATGGAGCGTGTAGAACGTCAGCTGGCAGCGCTGCTAACTTCTGTGTAACTCAAAGACTATATGTGTGTGTGCGTGTGTGTGTGTGTGTGCTGGTGTATTTTTAGAGGCGTGCTTTGCGTGCGGCCTGCTCACAAATCTGCAGTTTCTTTAACGAGCTTGACAGATGCTGACTGCTGGGTTAGCCTCTCAGATGCGGATCTGAACCGTCGAAAGTTTGCGTTTTAAGCAGATTAATTTGTAATTCGCAAACGGTAAATGAATTTATTTTCCGAATGTTGGTAATTTAGCGACATCAAAAATCTCAGAAAATGCGTTCATTTAGTAAACAAAAAATTTATATATTTCCTTGGGTATTTCTAAATTATTTATCAGTGAGACAGTATAAAAAATTATAAAATTACTTACTGAATAAATCTTTTTTCGCTCGCATTCTATTTTATTATTCACGTTTAAATTTACTCTTTGTATTTTGTTGTAACTCATGCCACAACTTAAATTGAGTGTGTTATAAATTTACTTATAAATTTACTTACTGAAAAACTCTTTATCTCTCCCTCGCCTTTCTATGCAATTCTCATTACTTCATTTTTATGAGTATCTCTCTTTGCCCTTCCTTTTCTCTAGCTAATAGCTAGTAGCTAAGTAGCTAGTAGCTAGCTAATATTCACGTCGCAAGATTTTTTTTTTTAATTTTTTAGTTGATTAATCAAAAAAAGGGTTTTACTTACAATTTTTAAAAAGTTTTTCTTCTTTGTTTGTATATTCCTAATATTTATCAGAATGCAAGCAAGAATTTCAACTGCATAATTCGCCGAGGCTTGCTTTACTTTTAAATGTACTCTTTGTATTTTGTTGTAGCTCATGCCACGAGCTAAATTGAGTGTGTTGTGTACACCCCAAAAAAAAAAGCACTTGGATCTTGGGAATATGTAAAATAAAAATTTTGAGCGCAGTTCAAATGTAACTCAAGAAAATTGTCGCTCCTTCGCTTTGGCTGCAAAGCTGCAGTAGGAGCCTTGGCATCGGCAACGGCAACGGCAACAGCAACGGCTTCGTCGGCTGCTGTCGCAATTTTTCAATTTTACCGCAACAACTTTGCAGAAATATTACTCAAGCCGGGGCCCAACAGCAATATCCTGACAGCAAATCCAACGCGCACAATGCATAAGGTGTCGACGATGAGCCGGAAACTTGACAGTTGCTGGCTGCCTGCTTGCCGCCCATCCGCTTGCTGCTGCCTCTGTAAAATGAAAAATATGCTGCACATAAATCCTGCGGCTTTCACATTTTCCGGCAGTGCTTGCACAATGCCAAGCGGGGAAAGGGCTGCGGAAAACAGTAAGAATCAAAAAAGGAAAATTCCTATGAAAATTACATGTGCTAGTTTCATATTGCAGTTGCAATCCAAAACGCTTACGCATATTTGGCTTTTAGGCAAATTGAGAATGTCGCCATGTGAGAGGGAGATGGGGCGAGCGGGAAAGTGCGCGCATTATAATTTCGCGCTTATTTTTGAGCTGGTTCCTGGCAACCGCATTGTGTGCTGCGGCTAATTTATGCAGGGCGCGCAGTGCTGCGGCAAGTGCCACGAGACCACCGCAGTTTATCGCCAAGCGCACAAGTGTCCAGAGATGGCGACCACAAATCACTGAGGTCAAACATGGCGTATACGCAACACACACACAGCACACACAGCACACTAAACACTAACATATGTATACATATGTGCAAAGCAAAACAACAAACAGCAACAACTAAAACAATAACAACTGCAACAAAAACTGTGTGCAACTATGTCAACATCTGACACCACGTTGATTTCAATTTGAAAGTCTGCGAGTGTGTGCACCAGTCTGTGCTGAGTCTGATGAGCGTGTGTGTGTGTGTGTGTGTGTGTGGTTTTATAAATAGATTAGCAGCAGTGGCATTTTAAAACAAGAAATAACAATTTCCTTTTCTAGAGTACAAAATAAAATACTCTTACAGCCATTTTGTGTGCAAAATCTTGTATGAAAGTGAAATTTTAAATTAGAAAATGTGTAAATAAATATATATTATAGTCGATTGTTCCTGTACAAATTATATAGTATATTAGCTTCTTTCTGAAACATTCAGTTTTTCATTTTTATAAAAAAGATTTTAGTTTTTAACCCACTCTTTCTTATCCTTCAATGATATAATTCTTGTAAGTTTTCGGATAGTAATAAAATAAACGCATTGATAATTTAGAGTCTCCAACAAAATATATTAGGAATTGAGAACTCTCACCACAAGAAGAGCAAACAATGGGAATTGAATTAGTTTTGTCTGCAGACAAGTATTTAACTGTAAAACAGCTTAAAACGCCCCACTAATTGCCACTCGTCCAGTAGCAAAAGTGGGTAGCAAGAACAAAAAGTTAAATAAAAATCTCGAAATAAAACTTTGTATACACATATTATATTCAATTGCAGATGCTGTTGAAGTGGCTGCTGTTCAGCCTGTGCATAATGCCGGCCATGTTCAGCAATACGAGCAGAAAGTGCCCCGTGGAATGTAGCTGTAGCATCGATGATCTGGATCGTTTTCAGGCCATCTGCACGAAAGGTAAGTGCCGTAATAACTGCAAAAAGAGCTGGCCAACAGCTCGACAAGCGCGAAATAATAAAATAAAATAAAAAAAAAAATGAGGGCAAAGCAAAATGTACGCAAATTACGCAATACACAAAACAGTTGCCATGTAATCCATAGCTGCGGCAATTGTGGGTGTTCCTGCCAGCATCATTAGGATAACATCATAATTACAGAGCCATTTACCACATGTAATTGCCATGCAACTGCCATTTGCCACTTGCCACTTGCCATTTACCAGTTCCCAGTTCCCAGTTGGCCAGCTGCTGAATAGTTCGATTTGTGAATGTTACTCACGCACCGAATAGATTGAGTACTTTTGGCTACACACATGAGTACTTAGCATTAACGAGTACTTTTTAAAGCTTGGCGATTCGTTTTCCCCTACCTACTTAAATTGTCTGACAATATCAATTTGTTCAACTGTCATTTGCCGTCTACGACGATTGCTTCCGTCTTCGTGCAGCCAAAAATCTATAATTTTAATTTAACGCTTGTTTGGTTAGCGCACACATTGTAAGTTCTCGAGTCCTTCGTGAATGCGGATGCTTTGAATGTGATGCTTTTGTCGTTTTAATTTCATTTTCCAAATGTTCGGCACAATAACAACGGGACGGCTAAGCAGAGTAGCTGCTGCTATTGCTGCCATTGGCAGTAAGACAACGAGATGAGTTTCAATTTTGAAGATTATTCGGCCTGAATTACAGATATTCGTTCATGGTATTTATTTCAATTGTTCTACTTATGTTATTTACAACAAGTACACATTTAGTTTTATATTTATTTCAATATTTAGGAAACTGAATTAATTTGAATTATTTGTAAACAGGGGCTTCACATGAATTTCGAATCATTAATTTAGTGCTTTTACCACAATAATAGCATAAAGAAACCATTATGGTGCTAATGAGCAGCGTCATCTCTTGGTTCAGCTTGCAACTGTTTTCAGGACAATGCAACAAAACTCGTAAATGCCAACAAAATTGCAAGCGCGTTAAAATATGTTACAATCAGTGTTAATGCTTTGCATTTTTTATGAAAATTCCCGCAGCGCACTGGGGGCCATATAACAAACGTTGGCCCCAACAATACAATGAGCCAAAAACCACGCACACACACACACACACACACATATATACATATATAATGCATTGCGAGAATATAATAAAAGTCGACAACGAGTGCGGTTACACAATTGTATAACGTACAAATGGTTTGGGGGGAGGAAGAGGTAAGACACAGTTGTTAAGGATAACGGAAAAACTGGTAACTGGAAACTGCGTTTAGTTGTTGCGATTTCGTATAGAAACTGCCCGGTTTTAACAACCAAAACGGTGAACATTGTTTGCATACACAAATGGGGGACGGTTGCGTTCTGCAGTTAACGATCTTGCTGGCATTGTTAACCTTAGTTATTGTTGCCAGGCTGAATAAATTTTATTTTTATCACCGTGCACGGAGCACAACTAATTTAGTTCATGCAACGCTTTGGTGACCTTCATTTAATTACAATGTTGTTCTCGCTTCGCAGGCGGGCTGAGCTCCTTATCCGCCAATCAGCTGGACATTGATGTCAAGGTAATAATTATACGCGGACCACGAAACTCCATCACCATTGGACCGGCACTGCGTCAGTTTATGCAGCTGCAGGTGCTGCGCATCACCGACTCCAATCTGCCGGCGATTGGCGCTGAGACCTTTTGGGGCCTTAAATATCTCCGCATATTAGGTGAGTAATCAATTCTTTATGGCCAGCCACTAAAAATCGCCAGTTTGATTTACGTGCGCGTAAAATCGCAGGCAGCGATTTCAATTTAAGCAGCTGCGCATAGTTAAAACGCCGCCCAGCGATATGCAAATAATACACAATCGAAACGCACAACAGGCAGGACGCAGGCAACCGTTGCGGTTGTCCTGCAGCCTCGTAAAAGCCAACGCAAATAAAAGCGCGCGTCACAAAATGTTGAACGAGCGCCGTCGAGGATGCGGTCGACAGCCCAAAGTAATCCCTTTGCCTTGGGTATTCCCGCTTATTCGCATGACTTGTGACTCATAGAAAATTGTCACACTTAATCAAAATCAAACACCCGACGGCGTGATGGTTTAAAATATATATATCCCGTTAAAATGTTAATGTTCATTTTCCTTTTTCTATAACTCAATCTAAAAAATGTATTATACAAAAACTTGATTACCAGTGTTGTTAAATGTCAACCAGTTAATGCTCTTAACAGTTTAGTGACTTTATCAACACTGTTTTCATTAATTAATTGCATTCAGCTGTGAGAGCATTTCAGTGTTCGGTCTGGCGCATGTTTGTCTTTTCTTGTTTGTCAATAAAATTGAAATTGATGCGCCAAACAGCGAACAGCGACCCAGAAATAAAATAAGATTGGGCCAAAAATCAAAAGTAAAAGTCAACCAGGCAAATGCGTCGATATCGCTCAGCGCTTTTCAACTTGTTTATTTGTGTTTTATGTGCTGTCTGTTTGCGGAACGAGGCGCAGGGAAGCAGAACGCGGTGCCGGGCCACTCCAATTATTTACATGCACAAATCTTTGGCTTTTTTCCCCCCCAACTGCTTGCCAAACAGTCAGAAGTCGACATAAAACAGGCGCATACTCACACACGCGCACACAATAACCACACACTCACTTGAACATGCGGAGAAAAAAGTTGTTGCCTCTAGTCGGGCATCAAATGGCATTCTTTTTGGGCCGTCCTCCCGCCGTTTCTATTTAAATTAATTTTGGCAAATGTTTAAAATGTTTAAGTGGGCGTGGCACGTTGCAGCTGACTCTGCCTCTGCCACAGTTCTAGCTTCTGCTTCCAAAACAATGGCAGCAACTAGAGCAAAAGTCTCTCTTCTGGCTTTTAGCTAAAAATGCTACTCATGTTGCCTAGACAAAGGGGCGTATGTGTAATGTGTTTTGTGTTCTCTGCTTTATCTGTGGCAACTTTTGCTTTTAAATGGGGCACTCCATAGAAGTCGAAATACTTTTGTCTGTGCTGCTTTTCGTACAGTTTGCTTTTAATTTTCTTTTATTTTCGATTTTTTATCTCGATTTTCTGTTTCGTTTTCAGTTGCATTCAGTTCGCTGTGCGCTGAACCGTTCTTTATTTACTCTTTCCATTTTTACTGCACAAATATTTACACAATGTTAAACAACAGAAGCCCTTTGTGGTTATTAAATATTGCAGTTCGGTCCACAATTCCATTTTATATAATAATAATATTTTCCATTTTATTTATGCCCACAACAAAAAACTGTTGCATACTTTTTTGCGTTCAACAATTGTTGACGAAATGCAATAAATTATGAAATATATGCCACAATATACGCCTCTGTCATTCACTTGCTATATCATCCGACACAGATCTATCGAAGAATAACATAACAAACATAACGGAGAATAACTTTCGTGGCCAGGATAATCTGCATGAATTGGATTTATCAAAAAATAAAATTTTACGCATGGCCAGCTCAACGTTTCGTCATCTGATGGTGAGTAACCAAATATAAATTTATTTATTTTTTGCAGCTGAAAATATGTTATTGAACACAACGCAATTTTTATAAAGTTTAAAGCGAAGTCTGTAATCGTCCGTTCCAAACTACTGCAATTGTGTATTTAAAACGTCTTAGTCTATGTAGATCATTTGTTATCCCATTATGTAATCCACATCCATTCCTCTTTGATATGCCACGTGCTGCGCATTCCAAAGTTTAGAATATAAATCAAATATTAGCGCACTTCTCGACTGCATAGTTTTTGTCTTTGCTTTGAGCCACTTTGTAATAAACATCGAGGAATTTTTAATAGCAGGCACAAAATATTGTTGACTACATTTTGGGGGGGGGGGGGCAAGCGAAAGTTGTACGTGCTTGAATTTAAGTTTGCTGCATTTGCAGCTCCTTTTGCCATGGCTGCCAGGCGGAAGTGCCAGTGCACAAAAGTTGCTGCGTTGTCTTCAATTTGCTTTCGATTTTGTTTTGCCCACTGCTCTTCACTTCCTCTCAGTCCGCTGCGCGCAGCTAAAAACAGTATCTCTAGGTTCCGTTCGCAGCAGCAACAGCAGCAGCAGCAGCCGCCGCAACGGCAGCAACGTTTGAAAGTTATCTTTTTCGGCAGTTTCCGGTCCGCAGCAGAGAACTGGCAGTATTTGTGCCTGAGCTGATTTATGAATTATTAGCCATGAATTTTGTGTTGTGGGCTATCGCAAAATATTATTAATTTGGCGCGTGCTGTAATAAACTTTTGGCAATTGCATAACTCTTTGGGGCAGGATCTGCGACGTCTTAATTTGGCCGACAACTCAATTGTGGAGCTCGTGCAGCGCAACTTCTTCATGCTGAGTAGACTCAAGTACCTGGACTTGAGCGGAAATCCGCTTCAGGATTTACAGCCGGATGTCTTTCGCGATGTGCCCGTAAGTAAACATAACAATAGCAACAACACCAACAACAATAACAACAACAAAAACAACAACGCGTACGCACTTTCCTGTACTCAATTTTTCCTCTGTCACTCTGCTTGATTTCCAGGAACTGAAAGTACTGAAATGCCGCAATTGCCAGTTGAAAAAAATCAATCCGCAATTGTACAATTTATTGCCACTTTTAAGCGAATTGGATTTGGGACGAAACGAGGTTTGTCGCCAACCTATTGAAAACTTCGCAACCATTTTCCAATTATTTCTTTTCTTCCAACTTTGCTGTTCTCCTTTTTTGCAGTTCAAATTCCTTGACAAGGATGAATTTCGCGATGTGAAGCGTCTCACAAAAGTTTTACTCGATGGCAATCAATTGTCTGTGGTCGTGGACCAACTCTTTCGCATGCAGAAAAGTCTTAATCACTTGGGTGCGCCATTGAAATTATAGTCATTTCGCTTCTAGCCAACTCACTCAATTTACCAATTCGTTCTCTGCCCTCCCCCCTCCCTTTCAGATTTATCGTACAACCGCTTGGCCAAAGTGCCAAACGATTCGTTCCTGCAGCTGACCAATCTAACATTTCTCGATCTGTCCTACAACAAACTGGTGCGCCTCGAGCCGCAATCGGTGCGCAGCTTAAGCAATTTAAGGGTGCTCAACATTAGCGGCAATGTTATGGATTTGAGGGATATGCATGAAACATTTGAGGTGAGTTCTTTTACTTGAAAAACGCTGTCAATGTTGGAGAATATCAATTTGTTATACATTTAACAAGTTTAAAGTTACACTTTTCTGCAAAAATTGAGAAAACCATAATTTAAATTCAGATAACATTTGAGAGTAGCAATAAAATAAACTTAAAATATACTTCAACCTTTATATATATCCATAACAATGCTGATGAATTTCCCAGACTTTATTTTATACTTTGATTGAGTGAGTGGCAATCCATCAATTAATGTTTAAATTGAATCTTATCCTTTTAGCTGATACCGGAGCTGACGCACTTGGCCATTGCGGATATGGGTCAGCTGCCTGTGGGCCTGTTATCGCCTTTCCGACAGTTGCTCTATTTGAATATCTCGGGTAATTCATTGGATAACATGGCACTGCAAGTTATCGATCCGTGTCGTGAGCTTGAGGTAAGTTGACCCGGTGATTGAATGAGCCAAGTTGAAATTATTGCTAGCACAAAAGTCACGGCAAAGCCGGCTTTGCCTCCCAAAAAGCTTTTGCAATTCTTATTCTGCTATCTAACCAGTTCTGTTGTCCTTGTAGGTGTGTGTGTGTGTGTAAGCTACGTTTTCTGAAAATATATGTGTAGCGACAATTGTTTATTTATTTGGCTGCTGATAACTTTTTGGCCAATTGCAAAATATTTCAACGAGCAACAGTGCCTGAATGACAAAATGGCATTGCTGCCTGTTTGCAGTTTGCGCTAGCATTCAACATTTTCAGCTTGTGCAAATCGACTCCGACAACCAGCTCCCGAAAATAACCATGCTTTTGTTTTATATCTGTGCCTACGCCAACTTTCGTCTCAGTGTCTGTTGCTCTGTCTGTCTGTGTCCTTGTACGTGCTTCCTTCGGTGTCACTTTATCTCCATCCCGCTCATTTCTCCTTTTTCTGTATTGTTTTCATAGTTGCGCTGTCATTGTGATACCCTGTATACACAAAACAACCTGAACTGGGTTATATAAATACGAATGGATATTATTCTACTCTTAGAAAAATTTATTATAAAAAAATAAAAATATAAAAAATAAATAAAAAATA
>SCDT01001404.1:21144-40735 GCA_004143765.1 Drosophila melanica
TAAAAATAAAATATATTACCTTTATTTATTTAAATAATATGCGCAATTTCGAATAAATCTACTTTTTTAGCATATTACAAAGCATTAATTTAATAAATACAAATTTAACAATAATCGATGATTATTCTGAATATCAACGATTAACAGAGTATCTGCATGTTCAGATCACGCGCATCTCAACCGCACAACATTGTTTTTGTAGTTGTTGTCGTGTTGACTATGGCAAATTTATGGCACAACAACAATCAGTTGATAGCCATTAAGCTTTTCATTTTAATTGAATTTAATTGTGTATAGCGTCACTTGGACACTTCAGTCAAGCCTTTGGCATTGTGTCATTGTTGGGCTTACAAAATGCTGCCAATGTTTAGCAACAGTTGTAGCTAATTGCAATTTGATAAGCAAATCCGATGCATCAAATGACACTAATAGTTTTTCTGCACTTTAACATTTATTTTTTTAGTTTCTGGACTTATCGCGAAATCAATTATACGGCATCAATGCGGACACAGTGCTGCGCATCCAGGGAATTCGCAATGTACGGCTGGACAAAAATCCGCTGATATGCGATGAATGTCACATGGGCAAATTGATAAACGTTGTGCGACAAGTAAGTCAAATGCATTTGAATAAATCTTGATGCGCATCCGACGCGTGGTCCGCGCGCTTTAAAAATTTCAATTAGTTTTCATAGCTTTCATCTGATTGATGATATTAAAAGATGCAGAAATGAAAATCGAATAAAAGTCCCGTGTTTCGCTTAAATTTTCATTTGCATTTTTGCAGCTGCAATGGAAATGGGATACGTATCCCATTTGTTTTTTGCCAAAAAGTTTACGTGGCGCTGAAATAATTAATTTGGACATTGGCGGGCTGCACACGTGCCTCGATTACATCAGCGACGAGGAACAGAATGCGGCAAGCACATCATATAACTTTCTTGAACATGGTAAGTAGGTTACATTTTTAAAACATAATTAAAATTCAATGAACAATGTCGGGACAAAATTCAATCATACGTCTCTCATTTGACTGATCCCTGTTTAAATTTTAATGGCTCTCAGTTATTGCATATTGATTACACTGAAATAATCTTCTTTTTATTATAATACTATTTAAATATACCAATTATCTATTATTAAAATCAAATATTTATGTGCCTACTTTTTCATGTTTTCTTTTAATAGGTGGTCTTAACACTTTGGCTATTTTGGGTGGCATCATTTTTGTACTAATTGCCGTTATTATACTATCACTGGTCGCTTGTTTCTCCAAGAATCGCGCACGCTACTATACCAGAGAGGATCATCTAAATGGCAGTAAGTGAAAATATATACATATATAATAATTTAAAGCGAGTTAGAACCTTCCAGTTGGGTTTAATCAACATCGCAATAACTTGCAGTCATTCTAAAAGCCAAAATGCCATCAAACGTGAAAATCGGTTCACTTTTGACAAAGTTATGGGGGTTTGATATATGGGAGTTATGGAATCTGACAACCTTACATGTCAAAATTTTTGTCGATTTTGGGATGATTTTTGACCAAAATTTTGACCCCCTCAGAATCACCTCATGTGTTGTTTTTTATGCTAATTGTGACAAATAAAATCGATTAAAACTATAAATTCGAAATTCTAAATTTTGAAAAAATTTTTTTTCCAAAATTCACAAGGGGGGACCCTTGCTTTTTTGACCAAAAAATTCCAACAAATTTTATTTTCGAAAATGAATATATTTTGAATGTAGAGTCAATATATAGGAAAAATCATGATCAAAATGCCATCAAACGTGAAAATCGGTTCATTTTTGACAAAGTTGTGGGGGTTTGAAGTATGGGTGCTATTGATCGGGAAGCTTTACATGTTCAAATTACTGTCAATTTTAATCTTTTAACGAATATCTTAACACGTTATCTGGTATACAGATATACTGGTATACAGGAGTATATATTACATGGGCATTACGCAAAATCAATATACTCTTCTTCTTAATGTGGTATAAGATCTGACAGACTGTGAAGCCTGAGACGAGTGGCTAAGCTGTTGGTTTCAAAGTGATGTAATGCTTTATTCCAATTTGGGCAATGCGCCAAGTTTGACCCGAAGCGGGTCAAAAGACAAGGCGTTGAAATGAAAAACTGTCTGTTTGCATTAGCTGCTAAGACAGCACGCTATTTATGTGGCCTTTAAAGGTTCCTTTTCCTGCTTTTAAATTTTTTTTTTCTAGCCAGCACGTAAAATTTGTGTCGAAATTAAAAAGAAAGAAGCAGCCGCACTTAATTAATTACAAGTACGTGCTTCATTATGTCGAGTAGCCTTTGCCCCCCATGCCCTTTGCCTAATTGAGGAATAAATAAATTTCAAGCTGACCTGCGTACCTTGGAGGCCGGGCCTTAATGTTTGTGCACACACCTGCCTAACTTGGTTACCTTAGCACAAATTGGCCCTGGGGCCAGCATGGTCGTGGCCATTCAGCAGAACGCACTCGAGGGAAACGCAGCACCAACGAAAAACAAAGCAAACTTCGGAATTTTCCGCAATTGTAGCATGTTTCTTTTTTCGCTATGTTTTTTTTTCTTTTCGTTTTTTTTTTTGCAAACAATAAAAAATGGTCGCCAAGGCTGTCGCAAAAACTTTTGCCACACCGCATTCGATTCCCTCGATAAGCGTAAAACACGATTTTTGTTCAAGCTGGGCAAAAAAAAAAAAATACTCTGCCTGTGCTCAAAATTTCAAGCGGTGGCTGCCGCAGGAATTGGGCACACTGCAAATAAACCGCAGGCAGCCAAAAACACGTCACTACGTCTATTGACAATTGCAGTCGGTTCTGCCAGGATTTTCCAAGAGACGCCCGACAGAATGCGAATAAGCTATATCCAGGCAAGCAAGCTCTGCTTTCATACAGTGAACATTTAAAAGGGGTGCAAATTTCATATTTCATAATGACAGAGAAAGTTTTTATGCAGAAAAATTAAATTATATGTAAATATACTAATTCAACTATTTATATCGGTCGAATATTCCAAGTTGGAAAATGATAAAAAAATAAATGTAATAAACATTTTAAAAACTTTTCGACTTGCTTACTAATTGAACTTTGGGAACATTCAAATAAACTCTTATTTAAGCTGGTTTTTTCATGACCAAACCACCTTTCAGAAGAAAGCCAACCACTTATGAATCTGCTTTTAGCTGATGGTACATTAGTTTACATTACAAAGTGAGAATAAAGGAAACATAATTTATTTGTGAAGGAAATGTTAACAAAATACATTTTATAAACTAAAAATACACAACCTTTAAAACAATTAAAAATTTTTTTTTTATTTATATATTTATTTTTAATACAGATGTTTTAATTAAGTATAAATAAGTGCTTTAAGCTAATACCCCTGCTCATCTGTGGCTGCTGTTTTGTTTTTCCTCCGCAGGCGAAAGCAAATGTTTGGAAAAGAACCTGGAAGCCACCACAATAACAACACTGGGCAATGGCAGCTCGCCGACAACAACAACCACGTTGACGCTGGCCACGTCGCCGGCAACGGCGACGGCGACAACAACAACAAATGGCACAACGAATGGCACAACCAACGGTCTCGTCCAGAGTCCTGCCAATGGCAGCACACCGTCTCATGCCGCCGATGTCGAGCGTCGCTTGGACGCTGCCGGCAAGGAAATCAACTTTACATTTCCCATTGACGATCGCGTGTGCACCATTGACGAGCTAGTTCCGCCGCCGCCAGCTGTCGCCCAAGTGCACCAGCATCCGAGCATGGGCAGCCTGATGTACAGCGTTTCGCACTCGCCGAACAGCGGCTGTGCAACGGCGCGGGCAGCGGCTTCCGCAGCCGCAACGGTCATTCCTCCGGGCGCACCATCGCCGATGCCAATGCCGATGCCGATGCCGATGTCTATGTCGATGCCAGGACCCGCTGAAGCTGTGGTTGTGGTGTTGCCACCACCGCCGCCGCTACCGCATCAACAGCAGCCGCAGCAGCAGCAACAACAACATCAGCAGATGGGCAGCCTGGCCAGTCTGCGCGAGGTGCAGCAGCAGCTGGTGCATTTGAGCAGCACCCTTGAGCCGCTGGTCAGCGTTAACTGACCCAGGGGCTTAGGAGCAACAGCCGCAACAGCAGCAACAGCAGCAGCAGCAGCCTCTGCCTCAACCGCAGCATCAGCGGGTAAGTTTGGCAAGCAAACACTGAGCACGACACCGACGTAAGCCACAGGAGAGTTGCTCAGTTGCTCAGTTACCCAGTTGCATAGCCACAGCCGCAAGCGTAGCCGTAGTTGGTACCGGCAAACGGGTTGTATAATTAATGACAGTGCGCTGGGCATTGTTTTTGGGGTCAAATTGATGTGACGTAATTAGGATTTGAGTTTGTAATTAAGTTCATTAATCACTGGCGCGAATGTGTGCACGTCTCTCCCAATCCCACTCCCAATCCCACTCCCTGAGTTTTACATAGCATTGCGAGATTTATTAAAAACTAAGGATTAATAAATTAAGATAATCGGAATTTAAGCTATGTTAACTTCAATAGCATACGGAGTGCATGGAATTTTCAATAATTACTGAAGCGCATTTCTTTCCATGCATTTTCATACACATGTACTGCCATTTTCTTGATAGAGAACGAGAAATATTACGAACACGCAGCATATTATCAGCGTTTCATACAAATATTTGTAGTTTGGTTTTTAACATTTTTATACATATAACTTTGCATCTATGTGTACATAAAATTGTGGACAGCATTGTTAACACAATTAATAGAACAAAATAATGACACAAAAGTCAGCAAAATATATACAAAAATTTCACATTTTAAATGTGATAACATCTAATATTGTAAATAAAAAACAAAAATGGAATTCTTTTCAATAAAGAAAATTTCAAATACAAATTGTAAATTTGGCAAAAGCGATTCAAAATTGAGCAGCCGCTGTATTGATTAAACAAGCAACAAATCCAAATTAATATTCTAAGCAGTAAGAAAAGTATATAAAAATAAAATTAGCACGTAGCTAGTTGCATAGATTTTAAACACATATAAAATAAAAACCATTTGAATATAAGAAAATAAGTAAAATGTAAATGTTAAGCATAAAAAAAAGCAATCATTTAAATGTTCACAACTGAAACCCAACCCGTAAACCCAAACGATTTGTTTTTACTCATATAACATAAAAAGAATACACAGAAAAAAAAGATGTGTAAATTTAAGCGCATATAATTTAATTTGTATAACGGCTAACATTTTGTATTATGTTCAACAAGTTTAAGCACAAAATCAGTAATAAAGTGTGACAGTTTATGAAAAATACTAAAAAATGAATTTAAACAAAAAATTTAAATCTTTAGTTTATTATAAAACAATTTTAACAGCTACGTGTCGCGCTTACCACAAAGGAAAAATCTCAGCAAAAATCGTTTAGAACAATCAAATAAAAATAATGGGAAACCAAAATAAAAAAAAAAACCAAAAGCAACCGCAGCTAAACGAGGGGAACAATGCGAATCAACGTTGCAATTTATTAAATAAAAATGCGGCACTTGCAGCGTTTTGCGGTTACTTGGGGCGTCGCCACTTGGTCGCACTTGCCGCCCATTATGCGCCATTGTGTATGCGTGTGTGTGTGTGTGCGTGTGTGAGTGTGAGGGGCAACTAGAATTATGCTTGTAACATGTCGTGCAGCATGTGCACAGATGCACAGCCCGCTGGTTTGTCCCCCAAGTGTGAGACCACAACGGCCACCATTTTAGCTCAACGCAAATGAAAATTGCTTCCGTTTCCGTTTTGCGACACACTTCCGCCGTGGCCTGGGTTGCGGCTTCCAATTCGAATACGAATTCGTTATTGTTGCTGATTGCGCTGCTGCGAACTGCTGTTACCATATATTTGGCTTTGATTTGGTCGGCGAGTGCACTCGGAAGATTCATTGATTCCGTTAGTTGGGGAAAAAAGAAAATGCTTTTATAACATGCTAGCAGCAAACTTCAAATTGCGCATTATGCTAGGTTGCAGCCATTTGTTTTGGCCAGCCATGAATCTAACAGACAAGATTTTTACTCTCCATGTTTTTTTTTTCTTTCTATATTTCTGGCTTGTTCGTAAGTCCGGCAGCTTCACTCTATTGCACTTGAGTGGCTGACAAATATTTGAATTTATGCATGAATATAGAAGAAGACATTCAATGGCTGCTGCATGGCAAATGCATCCGAAATTGCTGCCGAGCATCGAGAGTTGCAGCAGCAGCAGCAGCAGTACTTGAGTAGCTGCTGCCTTGGACAGCAAATGCAAATGGAGCCTGCGGCTGCAGTTCACATCAGATCGAACATCTGTATTGGTACACTCGACACTTGACTTGCACCCAGGCAAAATTGGCAGCACTTGTCGGCATTGATTAACGTGAGCTGTACGTAAATAGCCTGGCAAGTAAATTAAAAACCCAAACATATGCTCTGCAACATCTGCACTTAATCCACTTATGTGTAAAATCGCATTGCAAAAGTTACGCATACGCAGCGTATTGCAGCCTAGCTTTTGAACCTGGAATGTACAAAAGTTTTTACAACAGCCACTTAAAAGCAAATTGATGAACACGCTGCCAGCTTGTTTCCCATCTGCTGCCATCAATTGACTGGCAACTTTAATGCCGAGTCCTTCGGCCAGGAAACAGCCAGCAGCTGTTGGCAGCTGCAGCACCTTAGCTTTGTTCAACAGCCTGACAGGGATATAAAATCTACTTGAGCCAGCTGCCAGATGCCGGCTGCCTGCTGACTGCCACTGTGCCCTGTGTGCTATTTTATTTATTAGTTTTCGGTGCAACAGTTGTGGTTCGATGTGTAAATTTAATCAGTCAGCATACTCAACGATACGCCAGCAACCTCCCACGGCGCCTCTGTTTTATGGCTTAAATCTACTTTGGCTGTGCAAATTTTGAAATTTCATTAAATGCATTGGCTTTCTATTCGGTAATGCTATTGGCTTTATATAAACTAGTAGATGAGGTAAGATTTTGTTCAATTAACTACAGCAGAGAAAACAGAAATATTTGATTGGAAATATAATAATTAATATTACACCTCGGTTTAGTTGGCAAGGAATATTTGTTGTAATGGGTTTACTTCTCAGTTAAATTTCACTTAGAAAAGTATGTGCACACTTTGTGTTTATATTGAAACCAGTTGACAGTATTCATCGCTGCTTGGCTAAAGACAATAAAAGCTTTGACCATAACACTCAGCGACGCCGATCAATCAAGCTGTCAGTGAACTATTAACCCTTACATATTTCTGCATGACAAATCGCTTTTGACATGCCAAGCGGCATGACAGGCAGTGTCTGCATATACGACTACAGTTTCGATTCCCGTTACAGTTAGAGCCTCTTAATGCCAGGACACGCATTTGTCAGCACTAATTGCTTTTCAAAGCATTTACGAAAAGTTCCCTAAAACGAAAGAAAAAAATGTGAACGAAAAAAAATGAAAACCAAAACTCTGCTTGTTAGTAAGGAAGCTGGGGAAAATGAATGAGAGAATATAAAGCAAAAATCTGCAGAACGAACCAAAACGAAGAAAACAAATTACAAACAGTTAGCGGAAGATTTCATTTGAGCTTCGACACATGTGGCATGTGGCATGTCAGAACATGATTTTTATTGGGACAGCCAGAAGCTGCATGCAGCACAAAAATATGAAATCAAAAATCCTTTCTGTGACTCTTTTGCATAGCTGCCACACAGCAAAGTGTAATGCAAAACTGTGCCACAAATATTGCGGCATTGCACGTTGACAGTTGCCCCAAGGCGTGCGGCACGAGGCGTGTGATAAACTAAGAGTGTGAGCTAAAAATAGAAACGGAATGTTCTTGTTGAGTGCTCGACTATTCAATGCGCTATAAAAATAATAAAAGTCCTTATAATTTAAAAGAATATAAATAAATAAAATATAAAAATATATATAAAAGGAAAAACGTTTAGGATCGATTATTACATAGATTTTATTCCAGCATACCCTTTGATTACAGGGTATTTAAAGGGAACACCCAACTTCTGAAGCTGCGATGTGCGTTTTTTAGGAAAAACTTTAGGATTGCATGTCAGGGCACGGCAATTGGCTAACGGGTAAATTGACCAAAATAAAAAATAAAAGATTTTCGGAGCTACTCGAAATTTTAACCCATGCAAATGTTGGCTTTAACTGATGACTTTTGTTGTTGGCTAAATGAGCTGCTTATTTTGCAGCTAAATTGGCAGCAATATAAATTTGTGTCGACGCCAAAATCTCTCGCACCTAAAACGGCCCCCTGGGTGTAGTCAGAAAGTTTTCAAAATGCATAAATTTTTTGTCTACGCCAAGTTTTTGCGGCGGTTTTTCGGTTTTTGGTTTTCGGTTTTCGGGTTTTTGGCACACCAATTTCTGGCGACTGGCACGCAAAAAGTTTCAATCATTTCTGGCCATTGTCATTTGTGTGCTAAGCCTCAACACGTAGATCATGGATATTACTTAGACGCCGGACTAATTTGATGGCAGCTGTGAAAAGTTTTTGGCCAAAGTTTGAACGATTCGGCCATAATCACAGTCCCAAAGACAATGCATAAATCTATGCTGTGGGGCGAGAGGGGGGCCTAGGTAAAGGCAAATGCAGAGGCATAAATATCCAATATGAGGCCATATATATCAGCCAGTCATAGGACCATGCCCACATTTCCTGTGGCTGCTTAACGCCCCGGCACAGACAGAGGCCCTGGGCATCATCATTTTCCACATTTTCCGCATTTCCCGCTGCGGCTGCCTTCAGATTTATGATGAGACAAAGTCGCGCGCGTGTGTGACTCCATTAAATGTGTTAATAGGATAATGTCACCGACAAAAAAAAAATTTATATATATATAAAAAGAACATAAACAAAAATATGCCTTGCGTTTATTTTATATATATGTATATATATAAATTTATTTTTTATGGCTTCCCGTGGTTAAAATGTAAATTTAAAACGCCGCGGAATTGCCTTAAAGCACACTTAGATAAAAAAAAAATACGGATTTAAAGTAGCTTGAAAAAAATGCGCATTTTGATTAAGATTTAATATAAAAAACTCAATTTTCAAATGCAATTACAGTTTCAGGCCTCTTCCTGTGAAGACTTATTTTATTTATATAATAATCTGCTTTTATAAAAAAAATGTCCTTTTTAGACAAATAGGCAAATAACAAGGTGATTTGGATGTCCTTTGAACAGTTGATAGGCGTGTTTAATACGAGTTGCATGGAATATAATTTTTTGAATGCGTGACTAGTAAATATATTTGGCATTGCATACTTTTGGGCTGATACAAAAGCTTGGTTATAAATGAATTTTGAGTTGAAATTTTAGAAACAAAGTCTTGTTTAGACTTTTCCGGTTTGGATATCGCCAATTTACATATAAAAAAGAAATCATCCAGCTGCCCGACAGCAAAGTATTAACATGAAAACAACAAGGCACACACACACACACATACACCGCCCAGAGGTAACTTGAGGGCAGCCTTTAATACGTGCCTGCAGTGGAACTCCATGTGGCACACATATATGTATATGTATTTAGATATACATATATATAGACATAACAATAGGGAGGGACTAGTCGAAGCACGCAGCTTTGTGTATTGAACATGTCATCGACAAAATTGTGTCAAAGACCCACCGCAAATGCAATGAGCAGGTGAGCAGCTCACTGCGAGCGGGGGGGAGGGGCTGTGCAGAGGTTGGTTGGATTCGGGCATTGCAGTTAGGCGGCCCTTTTTGACAATATATGCAGTTGTGGCCCAACATCCTGTAACATGGCTTGCCATTTTTGGCAGTCCTTGTTGCCCGGCCCGGCCCGCGCCGTGCTAAGCGTGCCCCATTTCCTTCTTGGCCCAAGTACTGCTGCCGCCTGTTCGGGCTATACATCAATTTAACAGGCAAGCATGCACATGGGAAATTAGCTAGCAATAACGGTATTTTTGGGATGCAGCGACAAAACTGTGCTTACAACACATGCACACACACACACAGACAGCAGCAACAGCAGCTTTGTGGTGTACACTCCACAAATTGTTGCACATAGTATCAGGAACGGTTCCTTTGGCTTTGTGCGCAAAACATTTCTGCTTCTTTTAGCTAAATTTATGCAAAGAGTGCAAGCAAAAATTTATCAAGTGTATGAAATACGAGTATGCGACAATAAGGGTCAGCTATAAATTTGATAAAGCGTCAACTGAGACACTAAGACAAAAGATTTGATATAATAATCAAGAATGAAATTTTTAATACTGGTAAAATATGAAGAATCATGTTGTCATCATGTGTGGCTGTTGCCTCAAACACCATTTGGTATCGAGTGGCAACAACAAAAACAAGCAGCGACAGAACAGTCCCGTTGCCCGTGGTGCACAACAGTAAACACCTGCCGCAAATAAAAATGCTGAAATCTAAATGCTGCATATGTATATTTGTATATGTTCTGTATTTGTATATGTGTGCCAGCTATACATATAGATATATATATATATACATATATATATAAAGAGAGAGATTTGTTCACCCACGATTAGTTGACGTTGGCGTACACAGTTTCCGCGCCATTTGCTGTCACTTCGCCAGTTTGCACATCGTCAGCCACGACGATGACGTCGTCGTCCTGCTCGTCCGCCCGCTCGCCTTTCTACGTATTTCCACGTCCTTGCCGGTGCCAGCCAAGCTCGTTCATGCAGCACTTGAGCGCTTTTTTCTCGGCCCGATTTGCCAGGAGGCTGCCTGCTTCCTACAACTAATGGCAACTGGAAATGGAAGCAACTGCGACAACGTTGATTGCCGTTTGTTGGTGTTGCTTACCCCACATATTTTTGGTGTTGATACCCTGTAACCATTTAAAATTGGTAATATTAGTTATAACATATGCTAATGTTCTAACAAACAATCATTTTTTATGTGTCGAATTTTTTGAGAATTTTTTGTAAACAAAAACTGGGTATCATCTAGTCAGGCAGCGCCATCTAGCACAGCCCAACTTGTTCCTGTTGTTGCTGTTGTTTCTGCTGTTGACATTTGCGTTGGCGCCAATGTTGCCAATTTTTGTTTGCCTTTCGCCTTCAATAAGACAAGAATTTGTGTTTTTCTTGTTGTTTCGCTGCAATTTTACGTGCTGTTGGCCCTGATAATCGTAATACTATTGACAATGTTGATGTTCAATTTGGCCAACTGGCCCATAAATTTACAGCTACTTGCGCGCACGTGCTGTGCATCATGCATCACCGTTACCCAATGCCTGTCTCTTAACACTAGCTGCTGCCTATGCTGCCCCGATTATGCCTCCTTTTTTTTTTTGAGCCAAAATCTCCTTTTTGTTCTCGATGCATTGGCTGGCGCTGCAGGTTGGCCAGCCAATTTGGCCAACGACAATTGCACTTGGGTCTTAGTTGAATTCCCACAGACCGGTTTCAGCTGATTGCGCAACACAATTTCGTTTTCGCTTTTGTCTAGCAACAGGCAATTGAATTGCACAAATTAGCTGCGAAATAGCTTTGAGCGCTTTTAATCCACATCAGCAGCGGCACAAATTTCAGTTTCAAATTTCTGAACAGTATACCTGGCTGACTAATTGGCTAATGAAAGAATCAGTTAGCCGCTCATAGCTTAATTAAATAGAGTGCATATATGCTATATATTAAATATTGATTATTATAAGAGTTGTGTTTATGTAGATGAATACATTCTTTGGTTGCTATATTTTATTTTTAAGTTCTTTTATTTTATGGGATATTTTCCAAAAAGCATCCTACAGGAAATCGTCTTTATTCGCTCACGTGTTGAAAATACATTAATATATTGAAATATTGAATCACCTGCGGCGTTTCGCAGAAACGAATCGAGTTCATCTCTGCCGATGACATGTGACAAAACAAGCGCCTTTGGCTTAATGGAATGCAGTATAAATCACAAATCGTATTTGCTTAATATTATTTGAGTAAAATCGTATATTGGCATATTTAAATTATAAAACAATACCACTTTCTAATTTTAAATGCGAATTTAATTTTTCAAAGATTGAAGATGCTCCCTCTGAAAAGGATTGACAGAACTGGGGAGAAAAGAAAGAGACACCAAACAAGAGCAAGTGAGAGGCAAAACTGACACATTTGCGCGCAAATAATTGAAGTTGGCTTTGTTGTTCTTGACGCTTTGTGGTTGACGCCAACGACATGTGGCTTTAACTTGTTCGCTAAGAGTGGATATATATAGATATATATATCTATGTGTGTGTGTTAACTGCATCAGCTCCACAATTGCGAAACAGGACTTCTATGCCAGCTGAAAGCACTTGGCTGCGGTCTGCGGGCGCTTGGTTCTCTTAAACTTGATTGATTTTGAGTGCGCCTCCAAGCCGTACTGTAAACGCCTCAGCATATATTGAGAATAGTGATTATAGATACTTATGGACAGCACTTATAAATCAGGCTGTCGGCCATTGTGCATGTGTTTACGCATTTCTTAGCATATTGCATCAGCCCGAAGCGGCCGACAGCAGCACGATAATATCTACAATGGCGCACTTTAGTTCAATTATAAGCCAACTAAAGCATTTAAATGGGCGTCGAGCCACGCCCATGTCTAACACAACCTACAAAATGTAAGTGCAAAAGTTTTGCTATTATTAAGAGCCTCATTGTCGGTTTTGTTGGACCCTGGCGACTTACCCCGGCCAACATATATGCTAATGGTGAGCGCCTAAATATATATGTAGAGAGAGAGAGAGAGAGAGGGCGAGAAAGAGACACACACACAGTATGCCACTCCAACCACACAATAAGGCACAATATATTCCACACAACTTTGTTCATATTTTTAATGTCAGTAGAGAGCATAATAATTACGTTCATTGACTTTGCTAAGTAGCGAACTTTATGCTAATGTGATTTAGTTGCACACAAGTTAACAGAGAACAAGGAGAGAGAGAGAGAGAGAGAGAGAGAGTGAGAGAAGTACGGAGGGAAGTCTAGCATATTTTTACATACATAATTGAATGCAGTGGAAATCATGTTCGTAATATGAGCAAAAATGTGTCTGAAAATTTATGTTACGCCCGAATTATTAAGTAAATGTAATAGACTACAGTTTAAATTTCGTTTATGTTGCACAGTGTTTAAATTGAAAAAAGTTCTTACCATAAAATATGCTTATATGAATGAATATGATGATTTGGTATTATTATTTAAGGTTATATACTTATCGCTGATTGATTATATAGCTCTAAATCCCATTTAAGTACTATAGCTATATATAGATATTTATATTTGTACAAAATAATCTACGTTTGTTAACAATTTAATTAGTAGGAATTACGGCAGAATTCTATTCGTATACGTAATAAATTTCCCATGCGTCATGCAACATACGAATGAACAAAATGAAACCAGAAACGCGAAAGAAAAGCAAGGCGACACTGTTGCACGCATTCCCTATTGATTTTGTTAAGTTAGCTATTTTTGCATTGCTAATGCGCCGTGTAGTACGCGTATTAAATGGCCAGCCATTGATTTTTTTTCGGGGCAGCAGCAATGTCAATATCAATGGCAAAAAACAAAAACAAGCCGGGGAAGCCCCAAAAATGCAGAGCAAGCGCATTGTTTGGATTCTAGAAAAGATGCAGCTACGCGAGCTAATTGAATTTGCTGCCGAACTGAGAATGCCGGGTATAAATGACGGATTGTCGCTGGGCGCTAATTGAAAACGACGGGAACAACGCAACGCGGCGTAGTTCAAAAATTTAACATCAAAATAAAAGTTGACCGACGAACGCGCTAAACTTATAAATTCTATTTTCTTTTGGATAACGAACAAACACAACACAAAAAAAAACAAGCAAAATGGTTGTAAACTTCAAGGTGTTTAAGAAATGTTCGCCGAACAACCAGATCACGCTCTATATGAATAGGCGCGAATTCGTGGACTCGGTGACGCAAGTGGAGCCAATTGGTAGGTGCTAATCAACAGTGTGGATTTAGGAAGCTTAGTAAGAACCAGGATTGAAAATGAGCTGAGATAATTTCATATATTTTGTGGATACATCGGAGAATCTTTCAAGATTATAAATTTTTGCATTAGATATATAAATTTAAATATTGCTAATATAAATGTAAATTTCAGTGATCGGTAGAAGAGTTGTTGAAGGAATTTAGGCAACTGAAAAATGTGGTTCCGGGTTCATATTTTTATGGTCGTTGTGCTTATTGATATATATGCATATTACTGATTCAGCTTCATATCAGGTGAAGCAAAACAAACCAACTCCCTTTACACATTCAAGACTTAATCAGTTGATGCGTGAAGGCCTTAATTAAATTACGTTCTAATTTATGCAATGGCCAGCAGTTGTATCAGCCACAAAGCTGCTTATTAGTTACGTGTTAATTGAGCAACCGTGGAATATCGCCGAGACACGTATCCAGGGCGAAGCTGTGATTTCGACTGTGTGCCAATTAATATTGCTTGCCCATTTGCAGATGGCATCATTGTGCTGGACGATGAGTACGTGCGTCAGAATCGCAAGATCTTCGTGCAGCTCGTCTGCAATTTTCGGTATGGTCGCGAGGATGATGAGATGATTGGTTTGCGCTTCCAGAAGGAGCTGACGCTCGTCTCGCAGCAGGTGTGCCCGCCACAGAAGCAGGACATTCAGCTGACCAAGATGCAGGAGCGTCTGCTCAAGAAGCTCGGCTCGAATGCATTCCCCTTTGTGATGCAAATGCCCACAAGCTCCCCGGCCTCGGTGGTGCTGCAGCAGAAGGCCAGCGATGAGAGCCAGCCGTGCGGCGTGCAATACTTTGTGAAGATCTTCACCGGCGAGAACGATTGCGATCGTTCGCATCGTCGCAGCACCATCAATCTGGCCATACGCAAGGTGCAGTACGCACCCACCAAGCAGGGCCTGCAGCCGTGCACGGTGGTGCGCAAGGACTTCCTGCTGTCGCCCGGTGAACTGGAGCTGGAGGTGACACTGGACAAGCAGCTGTACCATCATGGCGATAAGATATCCGTCAACATTTGCGTGCGCAACAACTCGAACAAGGTGGTGAAGAAGATCAAGGCAATGGTCCAGCAGGGCGTCGATGTGGTGCTCTTCCAGAATGGGCAATTCCGCAACACGATTGCCTTCATGGAGACCAGCGAGGGCTGCCCCCTGAATCCCGGCTCCAGTCTCCAAAAGGTCATGTATCTGGTGCCCACGCTGGTGGCCAACTGTGATCGGGCTGGCATTGCCGTTGAGGGTGATATTAAGCGAAAGGATACAGCACTGGCCTCGACCACGCTGTAAGTAGTTATCCCTGCTCTTGTCTGACCATGTTCTAACTTTAAGCATCTGCAGCATTGCCAGTCAGGATGCGCGTGATGCCTTTGGCATTATTGTTTCCTATGCGGTCAAGGTGAAGCTCTTCCTGGGCGCTCTGGGCGGCGAGCTGTGCGCTGAGCTGCCCTTCATACTCATGCATCCGAAGGTGGGTTCCGGCGCTTAAGCTCAAAAAACTGAGTCTACTTACTCGCTTCTTTTGTTGCAGCCCAACCGCAAGGCTCAATTGGAAACTGAGGGCTCCGTTGAGGCCTAATCTAAACAGCTACCTCAACTTGAATGAATACAAAGCGCATATTTATAAACGAGAAATACAAAATCTGTAATCAAAGTGCTATATGATACTCTAAAGCTGATGTTGGTGAAATGTTCTGAACTGCAGTCGTCGTAACTTTTCTTAACTATGAAACAAATCTATTTGCAATATATGTGTGTATGTGTATTATAAACGCTATAAATACAATTAATATTATTTGTTTTAATTCTATTAAAAAAAACAAACAACTTTGGCATATGTGAATATTTTTTCTAGTGTGTAACTATAACCAACGACTTGAGCTCAAAACAGACCAGCAACATTCATAAATGCATTAAGAAGCTTACTCACACACACACACACACACACGCACAAATTGACAGACATTCATGCTTCCACCACAGATGCCACATGATTGGTATCCCAGCATGCAAAGTTCTTAAGATTATGCATTTATTCAAGTGCATTGTGGCAAATATGCCCAGAGTATAAACTCAACATATTGGCCTTGCTGGTAAAATCAATACACTGCATGATAATCGCAACGTTTACTTTTGTGGCTTTCGAGAATTTCAATTAATGTCGGTCCCAAAACATAATTTCAAATTTCAGAACAAAGCCAAAATGAATCTATATCACTGTATCAGATGCATTTGATGAACTGCATTGCACATTGAGGGATATAATTCAGGCTATAATAATTTCTATACTTAAACAGAAACTTACAGAAATTTCAATTAAATCGCCTGCAGTTGCGGTATGCAGCGTATTAGGCAAATATCATATCGGAAATTCATAATATGTGAGATTAGATTAAGTTATCTCTTCTTGACTTGTTCACAGCGATTAGTTCACAAGGCGCAACTAAAACATAGTTAGACCTCACAAACATTATTGCAGTAGCAGAGACGGAAAAATTACGAGTGTGCAAGACAATAAATAATGGACGTGTATAAAGTTAACATATTAGCAAAGGTAGGAAAACCCGTTATCTTTTATAATCGTTGCCATGCTAAATTAAATCAATAAAGGTGCAAACGATTTTTAATTGAAATGAAATAAATAAATTTTGTGAAAATCTGTAATTATTTATTATAAAAATATGATATGATATCACATCAAAAACATAATTTAAACATTTTCGACATGCAGCCACTTTCGATATATATATTAGAGAGCCACTTCTGTTACCGACCCGCTGTGCCATAATCTTTAATCAGCAGACTGATAACGGCAGTAACCCTGAACCCCTATCGGCATTATTGTTGAGTGCATTGTGCATAACTCGAAGAATAATTTCAAATGAATAATCATCGGTGCAAACAAAACAAAACAAATAGAAAATTGGATTATGATTAGGTTACGATTATCGCAGAACGGAACGCATAAAATAGCTGCGATTAGGTGCAAATGGGTTAGTTAACTAACGATCCGATTGCCAGAAGTCACTTTGAATTTGGACGCTGCCGAAATGTGTTGTCGCTGCTGTGGAGTGACCCAGCAGAAGGTCTGGGTGTTTGGCATTGGAACGCTCTTCACAGTGATGGGTCTTTTGGCTGTCATATGGTGGCCGAGTCTAATTGACTCGATTATAATGAAGGTAAGCATTCGATGGGCACTTTTTGTGGACGTTAATCGGACAGCTTGAACTGTGCTTAGTCACTGCCGTTGACGCCCGATTCGCTTACCTTTGAGAAATGGGAGGAGCTGCCGTTGCCCATTTATATGAATATGTATCTGTGGAATTGGACGAACGCCGAGGAAGTGAAGCTTCATGGGGCTAAGCCAAACTTTGAGCAATTGGGCCCCTATGTCTACAGGGAGGAGCGCCTGAAAATGGATTTGGAGTGGCATGAGAATAATACGGTTACCTTCAAGCCGCGTCGCACCTGGTTTTGGGAGGAGGAGCTCTCCGGTGGCAAGCAAACCGACTTGATAACGGTGCCACATCTGCCATCGATTGTGAGTACTTCTAAAATCAAACATCCTAGATATCCTGTCAGTTTATTGTTTGTATTTCAGGCAGCAGCAGCAACCATGCGCAACAGTCTCAAGTTTATTAAAAACCGTTTCAACTCTGCTCTCAATGCCAACGGTGGTGCTCTCTACGTGACCCACACGGCCAGTGAGTGGCTCTTCGAGGGTTTCTTCGATGAGTTCCTGCATTATGCAATGACCTTGAATAACCCCTTGGCGCCGCCCATTGATACAGATCAGTTTGCCTGGTTTCTCAATCGCAATGGCTCCAAAGACTTTGAGGGCGCCTTCACGGTGCACACGGGCGTCGGTAATATCAAGGAAATGGGCGAGATTAAATTCTGGAATGGTGCCAATCACACCGGGTGGTATGAAGGCGAATGCGGTCGTCTCAATGGCAGCACCACCGATCTCTTTGTGCCCGATGAGCCAAAAGAGAAGGCGCTTACCATATTCATAGCCGATACCTGTCGCATTATCAACTTGGAGTTTTCGGGCGAAAGCGTCGAAATCGAGGGCATCAAGGGCTGGAAATATGAGGTGACGCCGAACACTTTCGACAATGGGCAACGCAATGGCGACATGAAATGCTATTGTCCGGTTGACAGGCAGCCCGATAACTGTCCAGCCTCGGGCGCCACAGATATGGGACCCTGCGCCGATGGCGCACCCATGTATCTGTCGGCCTCGCATTTCATGTACGCCGATGAAAGCTACGCCAACACAATAACTGGATTCGATCCGAACTATGAGCGGGACAATTTCTTTATCATAATGGAACGTAAACTTGGCGTTCCGCTGCAGGTGAATGCCGCTGTGATGGTCTCATTGTACATGGAAGCGGACGAGGATATTGAGTAAGTGCATGCGTATAAATTCGACGGGGATCTATATAAACAATTCGCTCTAATACACAGCATTATAAAGGACATACCGACCTTCTATGCACCGCTCTTCACCACTGGCAGCACAGCTATTATCAACAAGGAGCTCGCCTCCGAGCTGAAGGTCTGCACAAACAATGCTTTTTTTCTAGTTGCACTTCATTCAAGAGCTTTCTTTATAGCTGGCGCTAAATCTGCCCGCAATTGGGCGCTACACGGGCGTGGGTTTTCTCTGCTTGGGCTGCATCCTTCTGGTTGTTGGAATTGTCCTCACAGTCAAACGCAAGTGGTACGGACAGGCTGCAGCTGATAGGGCGGCGCTTATCAGTAAGGAAAATGCGGAAAAAGCAAGAGACTCACAAATGGAATAATGCAGGCATTTAATTTAATTAATCTTATAAAGACATATTTAAAAATATTTAACTAAAAGTGATTTACGGATTGTGATTTTTATTATTATTTTCTAAATTTACAAATTGATATTGTGATTTAATAAATACCAATTTTTCAGAGGCTTTAATGAAACTAATTTTTGGCTGTGTTAAATTTTTAATATCTTAAGGGAGCTAAAATTCTTACAGGTAAAATATTATAATATGGACTCATTAAGCTAAAACCAGGTTGCACCGAGATTTGATTAAGTAGTAAGAAGGTGATATTCTACCTCGTATAAATTATGTGTTAATCGTTCGCAATTAGTTAGTTCTTAAGACGAAATACCTTTTTCAAAATCATGTTTGGTTACTAATTATATAGTATATAAGCTTAAAAGTATATACAAACAATTAGTGGTTATATAAGTATTTACAAAATTAAAGCAGCCGAGAAATATGCAATTGTTTTCTAAGCATATTTTGAAGGTTAATGCGCATATATAATATACCTTCTTTTCTCAGCCTAAGAGCCAATCGGGCCTCTTCCTCTGAACAATGTGTGTTTCGGCCCATTCTTGGAAAAAAAATTAACTATTTGTATGTATTTTGGCTAAAGATAAATTAAATTTACCTTTATTAACCAAAAAGACTAGAATTTCAAAACTTTTCACTATATTTTAGTGAGTTTTCGGCACTGTACCTATTAATTTGATCA
>SCDT01001405.1:0-52056 GCA_004143765.1 Drosophila melanica
TATATATATTTATCTGTATAGTGTTTATGTATTTGCCTTGTCACTTCGGTATAAGTTATTTTCATTATGAAAGAGCACTTTTTATGTTTTGTTTGTGTAACTCAGACTAAAAATACCCTTAAAACCTTTACTGGAAATGAATATACAATATACAAACATACGCAGATTATGAATAATGCACATAGAGACAAAACTAACATAAGACATAATGTAACATAGAGTCAGCGTGATACGGTTTAGGGTAAGGGGGTCTGTGATTGGGTTACTTTGCGTCCATTCTATGTAAATTAGAAAGTTATATATATATATAACCTTTGTCGTGTTCTATAGCATTGTACAACTCTTAAGTAATAGGCGAAAAATATAAGATATATAAATGGAACAAGTTGGAAAATAAAAACTGTCCAATTATACACTATCTTTTCAATTTGTTATGTAGAGGAAGGTTTGGCGTTTGTCCTTTAATTCTTGTTTGTTGTTTTGTGGCTTCGCGGAGGACCGCCATCTATTTGTTGTGGAAAATGTCCACCTCCACCTTTTTCCTGCGCTTCGTGAGCAGCGGATTGTTGGACTTGTCCAGCGACTTCATCTGCATCTGGAAGCGAATGGGGTCAGGGATTAGAAAGCGCGATTATTGCACTTTAGATGCTGATCTCTTACTTGATCGTAGTCGACACGCATTGTGGCCAGGGAGCGTGTCATTTCCTCCTGCACCTCCGGCCAGGTCTCCTCGCCCTCCTTGAGCATGCGACCGGTGCAGAGCGGTGTCTGTGGAACCGCATCGTATTGTGCTATCCACTTGTTGCGCAGCACGTCCTCGATGCGCAAGCGCTTGCTGGGATCCACGTTGAGCATGCCCTTGATCAAATCCTTGGCCGCCTGGCTGACATTCGTCCATTCGGGATCCGGGAAATCGTATTGACCGGAACGTATGCGCTTCTTCATGCCCGGCGATATCGACAGCCCGTTGATGCTGTAGAACGGCGGAAAGCCGCACATAATAATGTACATGACCACGCCCAGCGACCAGATGTCACAGCTCTTGTCATACTTCTGCGGACCGAGCACCTCGGGCGCTGCAAAGAGAGCAAATAAAAATAAAAAAAGAAGTAAATTAACTGACAATCAATAAAAATCCAATAAATAGGCTGCTGTGCTCAACTGACCAACATAGTACGGCGTATAGCAGGGCGTCTGTAGTGTATCATTGACAAAGGTCTCCTTGGCGAAACCGAAATCCGTCAGCTTCAGAACCGCGTTCGGCTGCGTTGTCGTATAGAGCAAGTTCTCCGGCTTGAGATCGCGATGCGCAATATCGCGACTGTGCAGATAGTAAATGGCCTCGCATATCTCGCGCATTATGTGCGCCGCCTCGCGTTCCGTGAACGAGCTATCCGCCTTGTCCTGTATACGCTGGAACAGCTCCCCGCCCTCCATGCTGAAAGTAGAAAATTAGCTAGCATAAGTAACAACAAAATTGATTTCAAAAGTTGGGAAATAGACAACAGAGTTTGAACTGAGCTTAAATTTATTGGAATTTTTCCCCAATGCCTAAAATTTTTTTAAGTTTAAAGTTGTAAATTGAACTACAAAATAAATAGTCTAAGTTAAACTTTAGCCTAGATCCAAAAACAAAACCCCTATTATGAAAAAAAAAGAAATTAATTTCAAATTGGTTTCATTTCATTTGGTTTGAACCTCGCCCCAGGAGAATTTTTTTTGCTACAGTTACAACAAAAACCAAATGATGATGAATAATTGGCGCATGCAAAGTTTTAGATTTGGAAACAATAAAAGCCAACTGAACTGGTTTGTGGTAAGCGTTGGCATACATTTTTAGAGAGCTCTCTCATTGGTGCAAGTGTTTTACTTTGTGTTTAATTAGTAGCCCGCATAATCTGTTTATATAAAACTGATTAGCTGGTGGACAACGCACAGTCCAAGCCGCAGAAGCTGTTGGTTACACTCATTTACAAGTATTACAAATAAAGACTAAAAATACTGCTGATTAAGTTTAAAATGTTTCACTTGGGGGAAACCCCCCATTAACGGGCAACAATTAGGGCCTAAAATAGGCGGCAAACGTATAAGAAAAACTAAAGGCCTATTAGCTTTAGTTTGAAATTGCTTTTGAAAGCAGTACAGGATATCTGCTAGTCGGGCACTCGAGTGCGTTCTAACATGTTCCAAACAAAAATACTTTCAGTCTGGCAACGCTATAGTCCAATTTGCAATCTAATCGAAATTTGGTTAGTTGGCAATCTAATTGGTTAATAACCCGAAGGTATGGAAGATGGTTTTCTCTAATGTTACAATAGGAACAATAGAAGCGGCAATCTGATTGCCAACTGGTTAATGAATATTCTAATTGGATAAAATGCAGGGCGTCCAAATTGATGTATTATTGTTAATTAATGCCACTTGGAGTTAGTATGAAATAACTTTTCGAACAGGAACAATAGAAGCGGCAGTCCAGTTGGAATTCCAATTGCCTAACGTGTAATCTGATTGGTTATTATGTGTTCCAGTTGGTTAGTAGTAGTAATGAACGCACCATTCCATGACGACTAGCAGGCACTTGCGACCGCTGTAGGTGTTCTCGTAGACATCGATGATGTTCACAATGTGCTTACAGCCGCTGGCCCGCCAGTGCAGGTCGACCTCGCGTCGCGCCTTCTCGTTGTCCAGGAGCACTTTCAGGGCGTAGTTTTGTTTGGTGCGTCGATTGGTGCACTGCACCACTTTACCGTTGATGCCCAGGCCGAGCACCGTGTCCGATATCTCATAGTCGTCCACCAGTGGCGACGTCTTTGGTTGCCGTTGATTCTGCAGCGAAAGCATTCTTTCCGTTTTGGGGGTTCTGCTTAACGAGAGAGCGAGATAGTTCCAATTAGATTGGCGTTCATGCGAGCATGACACTTGCCTGTCAACTGCCTGTTGTGCTGGCATTACGATAGTGCAAGTTGCAAGTGTCATCGCGATATTTTATTTACTTAACGAATTTACATTGTTTCATTTAAAGCTAATTTTTATTTATTTTTGTTAATTTCTGTGTTTTATTTTAGCAATGACGTCACGTGCGTCATGTATAATAAATTATTCAAACCACACACACACACACGCACACAGACACACACAATTAAAGTGCCTTTATTTACAAGTAAACAATTTGTTGCTTGCTTTTGATTTTTTCTTATTTGACCCGAAACAACTTGTTAACAATGCTCGAAACATTCTCGCCCACGGGAAGTTGCGACAAAGCGCAATCGAACTTCAAATAATTGAATATTTTTTGCATTTCGAGGTGTTTTACAATGGCATAAATTAGCCGGCACAACTGGCCTGAATTGGATGTTTTTCTCCTATACCCTTTAGCCATTGATAAAGGGTATAAAGGTGTTCTTCAGCTAAAACTTGAAATCTATATATATTCTGCTTTACCATTTTATTTTCGTGAATTTTCTAATAATTTCATAAGATCGATAAATATCGATTTGGAAAACACTGTTTTTTTTAGCTCGGAAAATTTAAAAGCTGGAGCCATTAAATTTGGTAGGCATATTCTGGTCCACTAGTATTTTTGGATACCTACCACACTCGCCTCAAAATTCAATTAAAGGGGAACAGCCTTGCACTTTGTTTGTGTGTGTATATGAGGGATTTAGTGCATGCAAAAATGCAAGGAAGTTTGAGTAATTGTTCAGGCAGCATGCAAATGTTTAAAGGGTGTTTTTAAAACAGACCCCTTTCGACTAGAGCACTATTGGTTGTATTATTTATTTTTATTTAATTTTTTTTTTTTTTTTTTGGTTTCTTTGCATATGTAAATTGGCTTACAGCGCTTTCCGTTGTGTTTATGAAATTTTATGCAGACGAAGCTGCTGTTCGTTTATCTTAGAATCTGTGTACGTGCGAGTGTGCGTGTCTGTCGTATGGTCAGCTGCTTTGGCCATGCGACTTGTACAGTTAGTAACAATGTAAATCTTGCACTAGTTGTTCGTGGGGGGAAACAACAACAAAACAAACATTACACAATGTTTAACGTGGAGAGCGAACAGGAAAATGCATTTGCGGGCTGGCAACGCTGCAGCAACTCTGATTGGACATTGAGCTGCGTTGGCATGCCCACTTCATCCTACGTCTCTCTCACTGTTGTGTGTGTGTGTGCGTGAGTGTTTTCTATGGGAACTGATGAAATAATAATAATAAATAAAACACAGTACGCCCAACTACTTTAACTGCGTTAGTTTCGAGCATAAAATACAAACAAAAGAAAAAAAAAGCTATCACTCACACACACACACACACACACACACGCACACACACACACACGCACACACACACTCACACCTGGCGTGTCAATGCGGCCGCGACATATGCGTCATGTTTTCCCACTAATGCGGTACGCTATTTATTTAGCACCGTTTTCACTTTGCGCTCATTTTTATCAGTCCCCGCTCGCGCACACACACAATTGTCGCTTAAACGTCCGTTTATAATTAGCACTTGTTACTTGTCTGTTCTCATTTTCATTAACATACCTTTAAGTATTTGTTTTGTTTTTTTTTAGTTTTTTTTTAGCGTGCTATGTAACAAGAACAAGAACAACAACAGAAAAAAAAGGAAAACAACAAACCGCTTGGAACGTTGGACACGAACGCAGCACGCTTCGCGTTCAACCCAGAAGCAAACACAATATACCTTTATATATACCTTTAACGGTGTGACCAAAGTAGCCAAATGCTAAATTCCAGATTATGTTATTTTAACTAATAACATTCTGGAATCACGGCTACTTTTCGATTAGCTTGTATTCGCCTTTGTAAGTCAAGCGTAGAATTTTCTGATTTGAATGTTATACATGCACGCAATAGTTAAAAATACCTTAAACAGTGTGGCCAAGCCAAATGCACTATTCCAATTGGCTACCGTAACTGTTGGCACTCACACAGTCTGGCAGCACTTTATACCGCGCCGTTAATTGAATTTTGACAGACGTCGCCCACTCTATGTCGCAGTTGTGAATTTATAGAAAAGTTGGTGTGGCAAGCATAATATATTTTGTTCCATTCTATTTATCAGGCGAAAGAAAACCATGTAAAATGTGTACAACATAAAATAAGTATATATTCAGGTTAGAGCAACAGAACACGCATCGTTATCATTGTCTTTTTGCAGCACGTTGGAGTAGCAGTGAGTACAATAAATACTATCTACCATACCATTGCTTATGTTTAATAGGGAAACTGGAATTCGCTGGCTTTACCCATCATCACTTAAATACATTTTTTTTTGTTTTGTATATGCTTGGCTTAGTCTAATTCTGTTCACATTTGTGCATCGGGACAGTTTTAGAGACGATGACAATCAAAAGTGATCAAGAGTCCTGATTTGAGTATTGCACTGAACGCTCACATAGCTCAAATTAATTATTCCTAGGGTCAAGCAATCTGTGCTAATTCAGTTAATTATTGTTTTGCTTCGACTTACAATCAAATTGAAACTAACTGTTTGCATACCAGTAGACATTTAGCTGACAGACAGACTTCTTGGGGTGTTTTAAACATTATTTATCGTATAGGCTAATTGAATTTAAATGAAATATATGTCTACATATACATATATATCGTGTATATATGTATATATAGATATATAGATGTGTGTTTGTAGTTATCAATAGTTAATGTTAAGCACTAGAAATAAAAGATTTGTTTTCAAATATCAAATGGACAATGTTTGCTATTGTTTGATCGCTTAAAATTTTCATCTTCGTTGAAGCTCCTAAAAATTTGGTATGCACATACATTGAAGCACCCACAGACTTACACACACACGCACGCACCTTTACACTCGCTCTCGTATTCGCACAGGCACACACACACGCACACACAGTGCATGGTAGGAAGTGGGTTAGCAATATTTCATTTTCGATTCCTCTTAACATTGGTATAACATCAGCGTTCGTTAATCCTTCGATTGATAGTGGGTCTCCTCTAGCTACCAATGGCAGCTGCAAGTTTAAACGGTCCATTGCCATTATTTTTGGGGTCACTATTAGTCGGTGTTTAATCCGAGCGTTTTGCGCACCAATCTCTGTGCAATTTTATTAAACTCTTCTCTTCGCTCCCGCCACATTATCGCAGCATCCACATTGGCACCGCTCTCATCATTTGGTTCTAAAAAAAAGAAGGAATTTTTTTAAATTTGATCAATTTGATGTCCTCTGTTTTGTATGTTGTTTCTATACCCTTGCAGTGGATATTATAATTTGCTGGTAGAATATGTTACGCAAGCGACTCAATAAAGCATATATATTCTTGAGTCGGCATGTTCCCCACATATCGGCAAAATATTATCAATATCGTATAACTATATTTTATAGCTGCAACAACCTGTCGAAGAATTACTTTCTGTATAAAAGAATTCTTTATTTTTCTAGATATCTGACCCTAACGGACCCATTAAGCTTCATTCAATATCGGACTATGCTACTACTATATTATAAATATGTCTGACATATGAACACTAGATTAAAAAATGTGATTTTTTTTTTCATATCATATCGAAACTTTGGAAATAAAAGTGTCAATATCTATCTACAACATATATCATACAGCTACAACAATCTGTCTAAATACAAGTTTTTGTATAAATTATGAGTGTGGTTATGCTTCCCAATTGGAAGCTTAATGTTATTAACAACGGACTATTACACCATATTTTTGTTGTCCAAGATATCCGATCCAAATTCGACAATTGTGAATTTCCCTATGCTGCTGACATACTACTAGCAAATATATCCTTCCGCAGGAACTATCGGCTCTAAAATGACAAAAGTACAAATGTCTGCAAGGGCATTCAATCTTCGGTAGCCCGAGGAGAAAGTTCCTTTCTAGCTGCTTGTTTGGTTTAGCTTAAAAGCAAGATTTACCCGCTAGCATGCTAACTACACTCAATAGAATCTTTTCGACGCTCTGCACGGGACTCCAGCGTTCAGCGGACAGTTCGTAGCCCATGGGATCGTCACCGGGAGCGTGTAATATTGATATGCATACGCGGCCATCGGCGAAGATGTTTGGATGAAACATATCACAAGTGAATTTCATTTTTGGTGGACTCAGTGGATAGTCGGGTGGAAAAACTAAACGGGCTGGAAAAACGCCGCCCTCAAAGCAGGTGCCTTCGGGTCCGCTGCAAAAGTGCAAATTAACGATTATTAAGCATATTTACGTTAGTAAATTCATTATTGATAATGATGAGAGCCAACTCACGCAATCAGCGCCTCCCATTCAAAGAAATTATCCTCACTGATGGGTCCAGCTGCAATGCCCTCGGGCGGATCCATTGTCAACTCTGGAAAAGCAACAAAATTGTTGTATTCGGGAGCATTTGTAGACTTTAACGGGACAAGCTAGCACACTTAACTTGCACCCTGCCCCGCCCCGACCCAATCAATTCACCTGGTTGACACTTACGTTTGTACTCCGCCATCAGGCGACGCAACGCCGAGCCAGCCATTTGTCGTCCAATTGCAGCTCGAGGTCAAGTTGAGCGAAAAAACACCACGTTGGTATTGGTATTTGTGTTGTTATTGGCGAGCGTGTGGCATAAAGTTGCAGAGTGTTAAATTATTTATATGTATATATATGCATATATGTATATATACATACATATATATATGTATATAATGTGTATGTGTATATATAGATGGTATATCAAAAAAAAAAACAAAACTGTTGAACTACGGGTATATGTGTATTTATTTTGTCCGTATGCGTATGTCAATGTCGGCCAGCTTGACAAAAAAAAAAATGAAACTACGTTTCGTCGCTAGGGTTGCCAGGCTGTTCGCCAGCCAAATTCATTCGGTGCATACACAAAACATATGTTAATTATTGTAGTAGTGTACACAATACGGCGGGTCTAACTGTTTATAATGAGCATTGCTTGTTTCTCTTTGTCACATTGCCTCTTGCTTTTGTATAGGTTGTGATGCAATTTCGTTAGCAGCTGAGTAATTTGTGATTTTCATAGCTTTTCTCTGTATGCTGTGAGTGTGTGTGTGCTCTGTGCCTATGTGGCAGCTCTGTCGTCTAGAATACTTTGCGAGATCTGGCAACGTGATGTATTTATTATTTAAAAACAGATTTTATATCCATATGTTAATCTGTTGAAATTATAAAATTAAACCTTTTAATTTGACATCGCAGTTGTGATGCAATTTAATTGAGTTTTGAATAATGAGTTTTATTGTTCTTCTCGTCTATGTGGCAGCTCAGCCGTTTATAATATTTTGCGAGATCTGGCAACGTGCTGTATTTATTATTTGAAAACGGAAAGTAAATACAAATGTAAATCTGTTTAAATCATAAAATTAAAGCTCATTATGTTGCTGTCGTCGCTGAGCGGCAGGTAAATGTGCTTTAAGTTCGCGCCAGAAATCAACGCGTTGTTGTAGCAGCGCCGCCTCCATGCGCAGCAGCTGCGGCAGCGTATCAATGTCCTCTTCCGTGTCCATCTTGGAGCCAAGTCGCGCGTACTCCACAGGATATGTGGACGTGGGCAGCCAAGTGGGCAAGTTGCTGGTGCCAAGCACAGGATTCGGATCGCTAACGGAGAAATAAATGCTATTAGTTAACTGCATGGAATGGCCCGAAGGTCAATGCTTACCCCGTGCGCGCAAAGTTAACCCAGAGGCGGAGCATCAGTTCGCGCAGCTGTAGATCCTGGCGCGTCGGCACGGCGCTAACGAACAGTTCCTGCCCAATGGGAAACAGATACTGCAGCTCCTCCGCATGACAGGCGCCGTAGAACTCGTTGCGTGCGCCCTTAAAAATCTCCGAAAAACTGGCGGCGCCTTTATGATCAAATAGATAGACGTAGGTGGGCGCCAACGCCTGCTGCTGCTCATCCGTGTCCAAGCGCAGCCGCAAATACTCATCAATACCAGCCACAAACCAGCCGTCGGAGATCAGCTGTAAACATAATATTTAAATATGTGTTTATATATTTTTATTAACACAATTCCATTGCAGGCACTGCTTACATCGGTTAAGTTCTGGTGATTTGACTTGTTGTAGTTGTGGCCCGCTTTGAAGTAAAAACTCTCGATCTGGCGCGTTATCTGCTGCTGTGTCTCGTCGACATGGTGATCATAGTTGAGCACAATGGGCAGTAGTTGCTCGAAGTAGGTCTTAAACTCCGCCATGAGATGCGGCAAATTCAGCAGAGCCGCCGTCTTCAGCAGCCCCTCCTCGGCCGTTACGCCAATCATTAAAGGAAGCCCCTGGCCATGTGGAGGATGCGCCTCGCGTGGTCGCTGCGTTAGAAAGGCGCCTTCGTGGTCGGGCTCAATAACAGGCGGAAATGGTATCATGGGATCAAAATCCCACACCTGCCAAGTAAATCAAAGGTTCAGATGGTAGAGGGTAGCAAGGAATATTCGCACTTGCACACTTACAAACATATCATACAGCGTGGCCACAACATCTTCCGCCCGCTTGCCGCGCATACACTTCAATTGCGCCGGCCAATCCTCGCCAGCACCGGTGCAGTTAAGGAGCTCGCTCACCTTGAGCGCACGTTGAGCAGCCACGCCCTCGTGTGCTGGCTGCGCCCATGGATTAAAATAGGTGCCCGATTGCGCAATGCCGCGGTGCAGAAGACCGCGTGATTTTTCGGAGAGCATGTGATAGGTGACACTGGCCCCACCGGCGCTCTCACCGAACACTGTGACGCTGTGCGGATCGCCACCGAAGGCGGCTATATTATCGCGCACCCAGCGCAATACCTGCAGCTGATCTTTCAGTCCATTGTTGCCAGGACAATCGAGTGTCTCTGTGCTAAGGAAGCCGAGTGGACCCAGTCGGAAATTGGCCGAGACGAAAACAATGTCGTGCTCCAGTAGAAAGTCGGGCCCATAGAAGCTGCTGATGCCCGAGCCGCACTGCCAGCCGCCGCCATGGAACCACACCATCACAGGTAGCGGCGCCGCCGGCACCGGATCCGGCGTGTAGACGTTCAGGTACAGGCAATCCTCGGAGCCCTCAATGATCATGTCGCGTCGAAACGGATCACGTTGCATGCAAATGGGCGCATCCTTAACGGCCAATCGTTCACCCTGCCAGCCCGGTTGCTCCACGGGCGCCTGGAAACGGAGCTCGCCCAGCGGCGGCAATGCATACGGAACGCCCATAAACGCCCGCATATGCCGACCACTGTGTGTCGTCCTGTGGCGCCCAACCAGCCAGCCGCCGTGCGGCAACTGTACATGCATGCCCTGAGATGCACGCCCATCCACACCGCCCTTGAACGGTGCGGTCAACAGTAACAACAGCAACGGCACCAGCACCAGCATCAGCATCCAGTTGTTTGCCATTTTGTCAGGTCTTGAAGTCAGACTGATTTGGCCAATGCGCTGCGCTGCCAGTTTTAAGATTACAACATCATCGCGGCCAAAACTCGTGCGCACAGCACAGTGGCAAAAAACTGCAATTCATCGGATTAGCCTGGTGGCATACAAACCCAAACAAAACATTCAATTTGGACATTTGTTTATATTCATTTATATTTTTTGGGTGTCTTGCGTGGTTTTGCATAAACTTAAACAGGTCGCGAAATTCTCGAAAACGAGCTAAATATTACGGTTTTTTTCTTCTTATCGAAAAAGTTGATCTGACAAGTGCACAAAATTTGTACAGACACAACAATTAAGTTTGCTAAAAGCTCTGAAATGTGTTCAAACCAAAAAAGGTAAGCAACATTTTTTAAATATGAACTTCAATTTTGTTGATGGTAAGTTTTCTATATTTTAGTGGGATCCAAAAATGTAACTGTCTAATGGATTAAGGAAAGCTGTAAGTACCATTTATATATTTTATCATATACAATTTTACGATTTGAAATTAAGTATATATTTGTTTTTTTTTTTTAAATTTTAATATATTTTATTCGTTTATTAAATAATGTAGTAAATATCACAAAGTTTTACATATGCCGGCTCGACTTTACAGAACGCGGTGTGCCACTGTGCATAACACTAAACTTGTTTACATATATAAGTGTATCTTATTTTGCCCATTAATTAAAAATTCGTATTATGTTATCTTTTTCGTTGTTTTGGCACATGATTATCATAGGTTTATATTCATAAGTCTCATTATTAAGCACAGCTTTAATTTTGACCAGCGCACAGTGGTCAGAGCCCAGTTCCGAATGCCTTTGTTGTCTGAATAGAAAGCCGCCAGCTACTTATTATTTTTTTTTTTTTTTTTTGTTGCAATTAACATGTTTTGCTTAAGTAATTTGTGGGCTCGTGTGTTGTTGTTGTTGTTGTTGTTGGCCGCTTGGTTCCACTGTGCGATGGCACTTAATGGTTCTAAAAGTGTGTCGCCTGATTGGCAAAAAAACTTTGAAAAAAAAAAGAAATAATTAAGACACATAAAAAAACATATTTTGGACATTTGCGTTAAGTCTTGGCCTTTCGATTTGCAGTAACTGGCGTTACACGATCCACAACATACTCAAGATGGAAATCGCAATGTTGTTTTCCACTCAAATTCAACGTCAACTGTCGGATCAGACCAAAAACATAGACTCCAACGTGGCCTTCAGGCCGCTCTGGACTTGGATTTTCTGTCGGCACTCTAGAACCGAGCCATGATTTGGTATTTTTTTATGAATTAATTTCAGTAGAGCCGCCAAAATATGTCTACTTAAAATGCTGCATGGGCCAAATACTTCACTCAAGTCTCAAAAAACTCGAAAATTAAAAAAAAAAAATAATAATAATAAAACAAGTACAAAAATGCACTTTGTTTGACTTCGAAACTTGAAAGTTATAAAATAGTAGGATATGATAAGGTATGCCCGACTAGCAGATACCTTTTGTATTCTAACATTCAAAAGGATATAACAAATAATAACAAATTCAAATAACATTTTGAAATAAATATACAATATAATATGATAATGTGAAATATATATAAAAAAGTATAAAGTTATATAATAAAAGTTCAATATCGAAATAAATAAAATATATAAATTTGACGCATGATAATGCATAGAATTTAGACCTTATATCCACCTTTAATTATTTATATTACTTTAAATAATTTTAGAAAACATGAAGGCAGACAGAAAAAGTAACATTTTAAGAACTAATTAAAAATATTTACTTGATTCTAGTAAATTATTATATGTGGCTTAAAACAAATTAAAACGTAACAATTTTCATTGTATATACCGCACAAGTTGTGCAAGTACAGGGTATAAAATATTGAAGCGCACTTAAAAAATGCCTTTGCATGCCGAAAAATGCCGTCAAGCTAATAAGGGAAACGTCTGCGGCCTTTGAAGTTGATTTTGTTGAACCTGATGAGTGAGTGCGAGCGATAGCAAAAAGAAAGAGACTGTATGTGAGAGAGAGAGCGAGAGAGAAAGAGAGACAGAGACAGCAATTGATGGCTTTCATTTATGCCTTTGATTTTCTTTTTTATTTTTTTATTAGCCAGCATATTTACCGTTTTGCAAGCTTTACTAATATGCGACAAATAGTTTGACGGGGCTCCGGCACAGTTGTTGTTGTTTTTGGGGCAACCTATGACAAATGTGCACGTCTAGGCCGCAGATTTATTTAGTTATTTAGTTGGAAACATTTTTAATCCACTTGAGTGGCCATTTGTCAAAGCAAAAAAAACAAAAAAATGCAAGCCAAAACAATGGACATTGGGCAATTGGTCATCAGCGAAAGTGCGCGCATGAATTCATATGTGAAAAATAGGTGGAGAAAGAGCGATGGGGAAAGTAAGAGAGAAACGTATTTTATACATGCATTTATTTGTAGTATAAAAATATACCATATATAAACGCTAAGGAACTTACGTCAGATTTTATACAGCAGTTATCTTATTGAACAAAATATATCCTAATGTATTTCAAGTTGATATTGCTTTTTCCCCAAAAATTGAATCACCTTAAATTAAAATTGCAAAAGAAAACAAGGCCCAAGGCTTTTTGTTCAAGTTGGTGTGAATAAATAAAGGGTCATGTTAAATGGTTATTTATTTAATTTTTTTTTTAATTTTTACCCAAAATATAAACAAGCCGACCTTAATGTTAAATGATACCTTAAAGTATTCGTGCTGTTTTATTTATTTACATATTTTGCTTGGATTATGCAGGCATTTGCACTTTAAAAAAGCAAGGCGAATCTCAGGCTACAGCTGCCCAGAACCCAAACCCAAACCCAAAGGCCCAAAACAAACCTCTCACCCAATTGGCAAAAAACCCTTTGGCCAAGGTTCTAGTCAAGCCCAAGGCAAATGAAAATGTAAAAATGAAAATGATTTATTGAAGGTGAAATATTTATTGTTTTTTACACAAATTCTCGTTGTTGAGCAGTTTTTTTTTTATTGTTTTGACGTTTTTTACATCGTTTTTTTTTTTGAAAATAAACAAAAGGCCGCGCGGCATCTTTTGAATTCTTGTTTCTTACTCCTTTGAGCTCTCTCCCATTTCCCCCCAGCTCCATCCAAAAAAAAGTGAAATAATTATTAACAAAACACAAGCTGGCAACTGCTTAGAAATATGCGGGCCACGCCCCCTCCCTTCAGGCCCAGTTCCCGGCCAAGTATTTATTTATTCTACGTTTTGGGTCAATTCCTCTGGTTTCATTTAATTAAAAAGAAAAGCGCGCGCGACGCATAATAAAAAAAATAAATATATATCCACATGCATGTCTGTCCTTGGTCCGTACCCCCTGCGCTTTGCTCCCTGCCCGCGGTTGACTGACTGCGTGGGTTGGCTTGTTGGCATCCGTATCCGTTGTATTTACTTAGGATCAGGTGGTGAGCCGGCCGTTTACAAAAAAAAAAAAAGCGGCGCAAACAATGCAAAGAAGCCGCCCGCCGCCGCAGCCGAAGCCAAATTTCAATTTCGCGGTTACTGCATATTTTCCCAGCCTTTCTACCTCAAATAATATCCTGTACCTTAAACAAGCTACGGGGTATAGTATGCGATTGACACCATTTAAGGAAAACTATATGTTTACAAAGTTTTTAAATTGATTGAAATTATTCGATTAAAACATACCGGTATGTTTAAACTTATCGCTTTGCTTATCGTTTTGGTTTTCTACTTATTTTGTTTATTGTTTCGTGCTTTGTTTTGAGTTTGATCACTTCTTCTCCTTCATTTTTTGCTTCTCACTTTGCTTCTTCCTTTTGGCTTAAGTTTTATAATTATTAGCTTATTGCTTGGATTCAATTCATATTTAATTGTTAGATTTTCAGGCTCAACCTCCTGTTTAGCTTTCCATGTTGCTTCTCACTTCGCTGCTTGCTTTGTTTCTTGTTTAGCTCAACATTCAACTTGTTGCTTTGCTTCTCATTTTATTTATATCATCGTTTTGCACTTTCGAACTTGAACTTCTTAGCTTCTTTCTTTGCTTTTTGTACAACTTATCGGAGCTTCTCGGTTAGTTTCGCATCGCTTATTGCTGCTCTTTTTTTATAGGGCATCTCTCAGTCGCTTTAGCTGAAATTGTGGCTTTATGACTTGTTTGGCTTTGACGTTGTAAGGGCTGTTTTGGGGGGGGAGGGGTGTGGGTGGTTGGTCGCTGGCAATGGCTATGGAATTTAAACGAAATTTTTGAAACGATTCCAAAGCCAAAATGGAACTTTAAAAAGTCAAAACGCAGCGGCTTAAGCGATAATTGGCCACTAGAAAATGTCGATGGCAATGCGGATGCGGATACGGATGCGGATATGGATGCGAATGAGGTTGTCGTTGTCGCTGTCGCTGTCGATGGCAATGTGATCCGATCCGAAGTTGCAACATGCGGACATGTCCAATACCGAATGTAAATTGCCAATGTCCGGGCCGGGCTTAGAGTCTAAGCCGAAAAAGTTTCCTACCCATATTGTAAGTGTGAATGTGTGTGTAGTATAAATATGTATTTGTTTCTTTTTTTTTGTGGTGATGGTGGTGGAAAAGTCCAATGACAGGAACATGGACATGGACATGGATTTGCCTTTGTGGTCGAGGGGGTTGGGGAAGGGGGGATGCTCTTTGCTACAAATTGATATGCAGCAGCTGTTGCGTATTTGCGCGAGGGCGGCGAAGCGGGGCGTGGCAGCTGTGCATTTTAAGCGCCGGCCCAACATAGTAATAATAATAAAAATATGTATACATATAGATGGCTATGCTTACGGGCGTGTAGGGGGGATTGGAGGGGAGCATTTGTGGGGATTAGCTCGCCTGATTGGACACGATGTGATTAACTTGTCGTCAGCGACGACGGCTGATGTGATGCGCGGCACGTCGCGACACGCCACACAGCGACACGTTTACGCCGGCGCCCCCCTCCCTTCCCGCCAGCAGCATCTACCCCTCCTCCGCTCTGCTGTCCAACGAGCGCAAAAAGTGCAAAAGCCTTCTGTTTGCCCAAAATTAACCCATTAAGCACTCCATTAACGCCCGCTACCAATGCATGTGGGCCACCGGCTAATTAGTTGTGGCAGCTGATGCTAAACACGCAGACACACACATACATGCATACACTCACGCACACAGACACACCCTGTCGCGCCCTCACCTTCTTCTCTCCTTCCACAGTTAAGAGATGCTGTCAAATTTAGTTATTCAGCGCGATTTAATAGAAATTCGAATGCATTGCACACCCTTAAACACAAACACGCACACATTGACACAGGCTTACACACACTTTGAAAGCACATACGCAATTTTGGGCGGAGGTATTAAAATCTGCGTCTAGCCAAAACGCACTAAAATTGTTGCTTCTAGCTCTTTTAGTTACCGAGATAATATAAAACAGGAACATTGCAGTCGGGCGATACCGAGTGCGTTATACTCGATCACGGTCTTAAATAAAAGGTTCCATAGCTCCCATATATCAAACCCCCATAACTTTGTCAAAAGTAAGCCGATTTTCACGTTTGCTGGCATTTTAATCATGATTTGTCCTATATATTGACACTACATTCAAAATATATTCATTTTCGATAATAAAATTTTTTTGAATTTTTTGGTCAAAAAAGCATGTACTCCCCCTTTGTGAATTTCGGAAAAAAATATTTTTTCAAAATTTAGAATTGCGAATTTATAGTTTTAATCGATTTTATTTGTCACAATTAGCATAAAAAACAACATTAAAGGTGATTTTGGGGGGGTCATATTTTTGGTCAAAAATCATCCCAAAATCGACAAAAATTTTGACATGTAAAGTTGTCAGATTCCATAACTCCCATATATCAAACCCCCATAGCTTTGTCAAAAGTGAACCGATTTTCATGTTTGATAGCATTTTGATCATGATTTGTCCTCTATATTTACTCTACATTCAAAATATATTCACTTTCGAAAATAAAATTTTTTTGAAAAATCATCCCAAAATCGACAAAAATTTTGACATGAAAAGTTATCAGATTCCATAACTCCCATATATCAAACCCCCATAACTTTGTCAAAAGTGAACCGATTTTCATGTTTGATAGCATTTTGATCATGATTTGTCCTCTATATTGACTCCACATTCAAAATATATTCATTTTCGAAAATAAAATTTTTTTTGAATATTTTTGTCAAAAAGCATGTAGTCCCCCCTTGTGAATTCTGGAAAAAAAATTGTTTTCAAAAATTAGAATTGCGAATTTATATTTTTAATCGATTTTATTTGTCACAATTAGCATAAAAAACAACATTAAAAGTGATTTTGGGAGGTCAAATTTTTGGTCAAAAATCATGCCAAAATCGACAAACATTTTGACATGTAAAGCTGTCAGATTCCATAGCTCCCATATATCAAACCCACATAACATGGTCAAAAGTGAACCGATTTTCATGTTCGACGGCATTTTGATCATGATTTGTCCTATATATTGACTCCACATTCAAAATATATTCATTTTCGAAAATAACATTTTTTTGAATTTTTTGGTCAAAAAAGCATGTACTCCCCNCATGATTTGTCCTATATATTGACTCCACATTCAAAATATATTCATTTTCGAAAATAACATTTTTTTGAATTTTTTGGTCAAAAAAGCATGTACTCCCCTTTGTGAATTTTGGAAAAAAATATTTTTTGTAGAGGACGTGGCCAGGATATCAAGGATGCAATCTTTGGGGAAGGTCACCTGCTATATACATTCCAATTTTGGTGGCTCTATCTTTAAAATTATACTAGTTTCACTTCATGAACGAGTATAAAAAAAACTATAGAGCCAATCGACAGTCCTGCTTGCTGCGATTTCAATAAGTATATCCTTCTAGAACACGGCTTGTTATTTTTGTCATAATTTGTGAATTTAGAAATGGAATTTTGGAATGCCATACGGCTGTTCCTCTGCGTACGACTTTTAAATAATATATCATTGAAAGTTTGGACCTTTTTTGTCCGAGATATGCAATCTTTTTTATGTAACACATCATCATTACATGTTTTATTTTATATATTTTCAGATTGGGAATGAGTCTGCCAAAGCAAATTGCGAGTAACAACAGTAAAGAGCCGACGAAATATATTGGTGAGTATGCATTTATTTAAAAAATACCTAAAAACCATTGGTAAACAAATAAAATCTTATATTTCAGGTGTTCGAGATGAAATTCAAAAATTTTGAAATGCAGTAATGTATTTTTTTTGGATGTATACGTTAATATTGCAGTAAAAGAATAATATATTTATGTATTATAAAAAGTTTGTAGGAAATAGAAATAATATAATCAAAATAAGAACACAATCAAAATTAATATAAGGGCATTTTTTATAAGGATGAAGAGAAATATAATAAATATATTTAAAAAAGTACACAAATTCTCTTTTATTACTTTTCAGGTAGTTTTCGTAAAGCCGGCAATTTATCTTTAAAATCGAGCTAAAACACCAAGTGAACAGAATTGTCAAAAAGTAGACAGAAAAAATTAAAAATGTGCAAAATTTCATTGCATACTTTCAAGGTAATCATTTTGCGCCGCCGATGTGCAAGATTCCTAATGCAAAATTGAGCTAAAACACCAGGCAAACATAATCGTCAGAAAGTAGACAGAAAAATTTAAAATGTTTAAAATTCCATTGCATACTTCTAAGGTAAGGTGGGCCGCCGATGTGCAAGGTTAATGATGCAAAATCACGCTGAAACACCAGGCAAACATAGGGGGCAGAAGGTGACAGAAAAAATTAAGAATCTGAAAAATTTCGTTGCATACTTCTAAGGTAATGTATTTGGACCGCCGATAAGCACGATTCTTAATGCAAAATTAAGCTGAATTACCAGGCCAACATAAACGGAAGAAGGTGACAGAAAAAATAAAAAATGTGCAAAAGTTCATTGCATACTTCTATGGCAATAATTTTGGGCCGCCATGCGTAAAATTTCCACTGCTATTTTAGCATTACAGACTCAACTGTTAACGCTAAATTTGGCGCAAGAGCAGCATCAGTTTACGGACGCAAGGGCTAGGAGGGGTGGGGCAGCTGAAACAAAAGCATACATATTTCTTGAGCATATTCTTGCGTATTTTGGAAGAATTCAGCTCTTTAGGTTCACCAGGACTATACCTTTGGTATAATCACCAAGGATATGGAGGTCATCTAGGAACCAAGGGTTTGAAAATGTTCCGCTAGGCGTCTTAGCGGATAAAGCTAAATAATGCAAAACCCGACATTATTTGAATGCTTCTTGGTCATGCTATTTGTGACAGATTAAATGACTTTTTGTTGGCCATATAGAGTCTGATCTTGGACAGGTACACTTAATACATTTGGCAAAAATTGTGATGTTAAGAAGATATGACCTTAATTGGCCGAGATTTGCGAGATTTAGTTCTTAAAAGTGGCTATAAATGACCATATCTTCACCATTTACAGTCCGATTTGGAAAAGATAAATATCATTCTACTCTTAAAAGTTCATAGAATCGATCTTCATTTAAATTTTCGAATTTTGAAATTTTTGCGATTTTGACAAAAATTGTGATGTTACCCCTTATCATTTTTGTCAAAATTTCTCAGAATTTAGAAATGAAATTTTTAAATACCATTCGATAGTATAGATTCGTACGAGTCTAAATATAAAACAAGATGAATTTGCTACTGAAGGTAACAATAAAATATTAAAATTTTTACGCAAAAAAGTTAATAATTAATTTTTATAGCATACTTTTCTGGGTACCCGAGGACATCTTTACTTAACTCGTTCTAAAAAGTATGCTACAAAATTTTTTAGGTGAATTTACCTTCTATGAGCTTGTAGACGTCTTAGATAGTTTTCCATAAAATGTGTAGCGCATTAAAGGACCGTTTTTTTTAAAGAAATTAGCTTCGATTGGAAGAATCGATCAGAACATTGCTAGCTTAATATGTTGCTAATACATCAGCGCAATCTTATCAGCATCATATTGCAATCTGCTAACGTATTGAAACATATCGAATACACCGTTTCATTCTGATTGCAATCTTTGTTCAATAAGAACATTTGAGATAGGTAATAAATTGGCCAGCCTTCGATTTAAATTGATTCGCATATTAAGTTGAGTGGCTCAGTTGACTGATATGCGTATCGCTTGAAGGTGCATACGTCTGGCAGGCACTGTAAGTGGCTCGAATTACGCTGTAGCCGACGGCAAGCATTTGAATGATGATGGTACACTAACCGAAAACCGTAAGCAAATCGCATGTATACGAAACAGAATTCGTTTGAAGCTGTTTTCAAAGCATTTTACTTTATAATATTCTTCAAGTGTAAATATTGAATTACAAAAGAAAGAAGTCTTAAATTCGACGAATATTGCTTTCAAAAAAACATTCATGTGCTAAAATTTTGCTGAATTAAATTGTGTATTTTATTTTTATAATTAGAAGTTTTGGGCTTATAAAAAAAATGAAGGTTGTACGGAATTCAGTGTTTTTTCTCCAAGTGTATGTACTTATATGCGAAGGTAATTTGCATGGCACGCAACCTGATGATGGCCTCAATCAAGCACTGGTCTCTCTGGCTGTGTGTGTGTGTGGCGCACTGCCTGCCACATGCAGCACATGCCATGTGCTTTCCGTTTCCGTTTTCCTTTTTCTTTTCTTTTTTTTATACATACACATATTTTTTGCGCTTTTGCAAGTTGGGCGCCAAGTAATTGGCTGCGAAAATGCTGCCATAAATCAAAGCGATAATTATGTGGGCGATTGCGCCATGCCAGTAGGTAACTGGGCCAGGGGCAGCAGGGCGGGGAGCAGTCGCTTGTACTCAGTTTGATTGCATGTCGTTTTTTTTTCTGTCTGTTTCTCTTTTGGGATATGCTGCCATAAGTTATGATTTGATGTGCGAAATAGTTGCAGCTGGCTCAAGGTCAGGGACAGTGTGCAAAACTTTTACCAAATTTCCATTTTGTCCTCTTCTGTTTTCTATTATTTATTTTTTTTTGCCAATGTCCTGTTTGCTGGCCTTTGCCTGGCGTCCTTGCTGTTCTATATAGAAAAGAAGAAGCAAAAAAAAGAGAAAGGAAAAAACACATACCCAACTGAATGTGGGGCAGCAGTTTTGGCATTGACTGCGGCTATGATTAATTGCGTGTTGTTGCGGCAAGCAGAACGTAAAATGCTGCTCACAGCACGTGGATGCCACAAAGGAAGTGGAGTGGAGGCCAGCGATGGGGCAGCATAAAATGCTTTTGCCGCAGCGTGCTGCGTTTTGTCTTCGGCTAATGTTGCATTATTAATGCAGCTGCTGTTGCAGCACTAGCTTGCCGCATGCCCCACAACGCTGTGCAACATTTGTGTCGCAGGCAAAGTGGCAAGTGGCAAGCGGCAAGCTAAAAGCAGCCAACGAACCAAAAAGCAAAATGACCAGCAAAGTGAAGCTAACAGATAGTCGCAACCAAAGCTCCAAAACCAGGCTGCCCAAAATGCAAGCGTGTGTATGTATGTGTGTGTTTGTGTGTTTGTGTGTGTGTGTGTGTGTGTGTGTTAGTGCGTAATGCTTTCTGAAGGCAGCTCTTGCGGCTTTGGTTCTGGCTACGGTTAAAAGCAATCACGATAATAAGCATAAATAAAAAGGCCAACAAAAAATTACACGACCATACAAAAGGGCAAATGGCAAGGCGAAAAGACTAAACAAGGAGACGGTGATAGAGGCGTGGCGGCGGGGGGAGATGACTACATATAAAATGGCACAGCAAAGCAACCCTCCAAATGCTTTAGACCAAACCAAATAACAAAAGCAACGCGAAACAACTCAAAAGTGCTCGGGGCGCGTAGAGAAGGATACCCTGTTAACAGTCCATCAGGTAGAGCAATATATGTACATATAAACACACACACACATACAAATATTTTTGTATAAACATATATTTGTTATACAAATATATGCATCTATGTATATTCACTTTACAAACTAAGCCAAAGGCGAAAAAAAACTCAAACTGCATCGCATTTTTTTGCAAAAGTGACATTGAAACGAACCAGTTTCCCAAAAGCGCTTTAACTGATTTATAATAATTTTTTTTTTTTAATTATTTGCTTCAAAAGCAACGTTTTAGTATAAATTTAAGCAGAAAAAGTTTTTTTTTTTTAATTTTAAAAAAAAAATATATTTTATTTTTATTTTTATCAAAACTGGGGATTACAAACCGAGCCTTATGGCAAGGCATCGGTTCAAAGTTGAAACCCAATGATCCAGTAATAGTTGTAGTTTTGCATTTTATGATTCTGAGACACGCACACATTTATGAGAACAGCAGCACTCCTGCTACCCTGTAAATTGAATGCCAAAATAAACATCAAGAAAAAATTTGTTTCTAGTCTGTTTTTCTTTCTTTATTTGATTTTAAATGAAACGTGGATATTTATTAGCTACATATGGACTGCCCGTGCATGCCCCACTTTTGGCTGTGCAGGGTATTAACGGCACGAGAATGAGAACACAAATAAGTTTTGTAGTGGCTTGCACAACCGCTGAACAACGTCGTAAAAACTTATTTAATTTGTGATTTATATGAATAAAATTTTCTAGTAAATTCCCTGAAATTATTCATTTCGTAGCGCGCTTGCGGGCGGATGGACAACGGCAGCAGCAGCAGCACCAACAACAACAACAACAACAACAGCAAAACAAACGAAAGAAAAATGGCACTGGATAGCAGAGGGGCGAGCGGTAAGCAGGCAACGACCAGTCGAAAGGATAAATCCCGCAACCAAAACAAGTCACCAGTCGACCAAGTGGCAGTTGAACTGCGAGCGGATTGGGGCAGGGGAGATGGTCATGTTGTTGTTGTTGTTGTTGTTGTTGGGTACAAGTCAGACGACAGCAATGGCGACGATGACGTCGCTCGGCCTTCCCCCTGCTGTTTACCCCCCACACCCCGCGCCAAGTAACAAAAAAACTTTTGACTTGGCTAGCCAAGAGTTCACGTTTTTGATTTACTCCCACAAAAAAAAACACACACACACACAGTTACAACTTTGCGCATATAAATTGGGCAATTGGAATTTTGAAGTCCTGCCAGAATCAGAATCAGAGCGTCGCGTCCCACTGCCCCGCTCCGCCCCGTCTTCGGCCCTTTAGCAGCGCCTAGCTGACGCACAACATTGGCGCCTGTCCCGTTAGGGGCAACAATTTTGGTAAGTATCGCTTAAATCGGTCCATTTGTCGGGCAGTTTATCTACATAAAATTGTTGTGCGATTGCCAGAGAATTTTTGATAAATAGTCTACGAAACATTTGTTAAAGAAGCGACCGAATGCTGAGTTGTAAATATATTTTGTTATCATAAAGTTAATTAATTACAATTATTTTATTTTATACAACTAATAAGATTTGATATTTGTAAATATTCTTTCCATGGAAGTTAAAGTTTTATTTAAAAAAAAGATCGAATATGTAAATTTGTCTGGGAACTTGCATACGAATATTTTATAACATCCGTAATCGTATAAAGTAGCTTTAACTGAAATCTAAGAACTTGTAATTTTTTTATTTTGTTAACAAAGAAAATATAATATTCAAATGATTTAATGGTAAAAAATTGAAATTGTCAATGCGCTAAAAATATAATTTGAAAAATAAAAAACCCAAACGATATATTAATTAATTATTTATATAAATTTCATTCCAGATAGAACACACTAAGGATTTTCTTAAACTTATGTTTGATAGAAATTTTTTTTTTGTTTCTCTATATTACAAAAATATATATTTTGTTTATTTTTTTTTAGCTCCAATTTTAGACACTTAAAATAGTGTGCAAACAATTACAACTTTGTGTTAATTTTTGTTTTTCAAATTAGAATTTTAATAAACGTTTAATATCAGAAAATTTCATAAATTGCCAGGAAATGTGAACCACTATATGCATATAAAAAATGAAGTGTATTTTTAAAAGCAGTTTCGATGCATATAAAGTAAATGCATTTCAATGGGTTTGCCAACACTTAATCTACCAATTCCGCTTTGTGCGACATCCGTGAACGTTTGCGCTGGCAGCTTTGTAAAAACAATGTAATCGCGATTGCGAGTCAAGTGTTGGCTGCATTTAAGGATTTCGGGTAGCAAATCCTTTGCCAATGTGGCCAACTGCCGCCAGTTCGACGGCTTCGCGTGGAATGTGCGGCATCTGCGGCACGTGTATGGCATGCGGGGGGAGGTTAGCAGGCAAGAGGCGTAAAAGGAGCAACCAGGGGAGGGGAGGGGATAGCGTGTGTGTGTGTCTAGCAACGGGCACTTACCGCACGCGCATCGCAGCGCAAACCAAAGCTGGCCAGGCACAAGCCCAGCAGCGGTAGCATCCACAGCCGCAGGCTGAGGCGGAAAATGTTGCGTCTTTGTTGCAGCTCGCGCAGCATTTTAAGCGGATTTCTTTTTTTTTTTTTGTTTGTTTAATTATTTATGTTTTGGTTTTTCGTTGGGTTCCCTTTCAGAGTTTCAGTTTTTTTCGGCTTGGTGTTTTACTGTTAATTGCACTGCAAAAAAAACAAACAAGTGAAACAAAAACAACAATTTTTGATAAACGGACAACGCAACGCAAATTGTGCGAATTTTAATTAATGAATGAATTTTTGGTTTTTACTGCGCTGCCACTGCTCGGTGTTTGTTGTTATATTTATACATATATTTATTATAATTTTTTTTTGGCAAGCTTCACATTTGGCTGGTTATTCTCTGCCTTCTCAATTTTGCCGGCGCCCGTGCGGCTTGTTGTTTACTTTCACTAGAACGAACACACACACATACGCAGACACACACCCAAACATACAGGCACAGTCACACAGCCAGTAAAACTGGCGCCACGGACAAAAAACGCCACGAGGAAATGAACAACAACAATAACAACAACACAGAGCAGTAACAACTGGCAGGCGGCAGGAGCCGCTCTTTAAGCAAACGAACCGAACGCGCACGCGGCACGAATTGTTCTGGCGTCTCGACAGCGTTGGGCGCTGCTTTTGAACAACGGCAGTGACAGAAGTGGCGACCACGGCGACGGCCAAATGGTAAATGCGGCGAAAACGCAAGCTTTGCGGCGAATTGCCAGCGCAGTGTTGACGAGCGCAAGCGAGAGAGCTGCAGCGCTACCACGCAAGTGTGAGCGAATAAGCGTGCGCGCGATATACGAACAAAGAGCCTGACGTGCCATGAAGTTTATAAAATGTACGTGACTGTGGCTCGCTTCGCGCTTGAAGTGTGTGTTAAGCTTTGCTGGCTCGTTGCCTGCCTCCTCGCACCCACAATGCCTATGCATTTGGCACAAAATGTTCAAGGACACACCCGCACACACACACACACACTAGCAGAGCACTCACAGTTAATGCTTTTATTGTGCAGCATTTCTTTATTTTTAGTTGATTTGTTTGAACAATTTCGGTTAGTTTGTTTTTCTGGCTTTTTTTTGGCAGCGCCTGACCTTGGGCCGCCCGGTCCACCAATCCGCCTTAAACTTCGCTCCAATTACGCCAAATTTCGTTGGACAATGGACGGTACTTAAACTACGCGCGCTCGATTTCACTTCCAGAGGCCACAGGCGACATAATCCTTCGACCAATCCAAAGTGTATTCGCTGTTTTCCATTTCCCTTTGGCACTTCCTTTGCTTCTTTTTTTTGATAGGTTTGATTTGCGGATTACATTTGTTGCTAATGCTTTCGTTAGACCTTTGACAAGATGAATAAAGAGTATTTCTGCTTGAAATACTTCTTTGCTTAGAATCTGTTTGTCGTGCAATTTGTAGGTCTTATCAAATAACAACAAAATCTCTGCTCAGGCAACAAAACAAACCACAAAATTTATATCAAATTTTGTAACGAAGGATATCCAGTTTAAAAAACGAAAAAATCGAAATAATGACTTATTATATTTAAATTGTTTTGATGTACCCAAAACTTAAATAATTTTAAACAACAAAGGTAAAATAAAAGAACAAAATCTAATGCGTTTAATTACATAATCTTGTAACAAATATAATACGATGGAAAACTTTGGGTATTGCATAAGATATGCTTCACAGTCTCGTTTAGTTGATTTTACCCAAGATAACGGCTTTATCTGGCATAGATTGCTCATAACTTGTTATTTATACATACATAAATATATATTTTATGGCTATGTATGTACGAGGTCGAATATCGATATGTCTACAAGCGGAACGCGTAGGTCTCCAATGCCTCATGGGGTGCAGGTGGCCGCACGAGCTGCTGTCCCGCCGCATCCACGTACTCGGTGTAGGGTATTCTGTTGACCAGTTCGTAGCCCAGGCGTTTGACCAGGCGGGCGGAGTAGACGCTGGTGCAGTCGACGGTGAGCAGCGGATAGGCCAGCTCTCGTCCCCGGGCCGCCAGAGCGTTCAGCAGGCGCTCGCCAAGACCGCGACCACGCAGCTGTCCATCGACGCCGATGGCGTGTATATGCAGTGCTTTATCCACACCGTAGCGCACGAAGACGTTGGCATCGCGCTCTGCCATCGCCAATATGCCCAATATGCAGCCCCATTTGCTGCCAGCACAGCGGGCGGCTTCCTCAAAAAGGTGGGCCGCTTCATCGGCGCCCTTGGGGCCGGCGACGCCAGCGGCAACGATGCGGCCCTTGTCCAGCAGCATCAGGCAGGAGCCATGCGGCAAATTCGATAGCAAGAACTTCTCGTCGGCCTCATCAGGCTCCGGAGGAGCACAACCGGCGGTCACCGGCTCCTCGCGGTAATAATGTACGCGCAGAAACTGCAGGAGCCTGTCGCCATCGTCTGCGGTGGCCACGTAGACCTCAATATCGTCACCGTTCCCGGACGCACTCATTGAAAACAAATTTTCAAATTATCACAGCTGATCGAGGTAGCAATGCTTGTGGGCGACGGCAGTGTGACCAAACGTCTCTATCGTAGCGAATCACAAATGAACTAACGACAATTATGAACACTGCGAGTGTGTTATGGCTATGCGATAACAAATATCGATAGCTCAATATGCTGAGTTTGTCAATATCGATCTAAGAAGACTATTTTCGACACAATAGACACGCATATAAAACTCTGACTTCAACAGCAATTTCTTCAGTCTACTGTCACAGCTCGTGGAGTGCAGGGCGATTATTTTTTTGCATTCTTAATTTTTTTTTTGCTGATTTTTCTTTTTTACTGATATTTCTTTTTTTCTGATTTTTTATTGTAATATTTCTACAAAAAAATACAAAAAATATAATCAGCTGATGTCATTTTGTTATAGTTCTGCAAACTTACAATCTTAACAGAGATTTGAGTTTTTGATTTTTCACTTTTCAAATTAGAAAAACCGATTTTTTGCTATCCGCAGACGCAAATGAACCTTTAGTGAAATTTTATTAAAATTTGTAGCTCAAATGTCTCAATTCAACTTCATTAAGCTTTGAAGTTGATAGTTTAATATAACTTCAAACTATTCTTTTTAACATAATAAATAATAATTTTTCATGTGCCTTTTTGTGCTGATTTTCTTTGACTCTATTGTTTACATACAAGCTTGGGATTTAGTATTGAAGGCTGTGCTTATTTCTTTCTTATGCGAGATTATTACTTTTTTTTTTTGCACTATTTCTCTGAAGTTTCGCAAAGTATTCGATGAATACCGTTTCAATAATATAACTGCAATATTTCACAAACATGCAAGCTAAAAAGTAAGTTTGAGTTGTTGGTTTTTCATTTTTGAAATTGAGAAAAAAAACGGTTTATCTGATTTTCCTACCACTGATTTTTACAATTTTTTTTTCTAATTTTTGGTTTATAATCTTCGCAGTAAATTCTGGTTTCCACTTTTCCCATGAAAACAAGTAAGAATGTTGCAGTCGGGCGTTACCGACTGCGCTACACTCGTTCACGGTCTTGATCATTATTTTTATATTGGTAAAGTGAGCGTGGCCGGAATATGCTCCCAACTATCTGCATACCAAATTTAGTGACGCTAGCTCTAAAATTGTGGGAAATATTCATGCGATTTGAGGAGTACCGATATGTTATCGAACTGCCTGCCCCCTGGTGGGCGTGACACAAAAATCTAGGCACTTTGTCCAAAGGAAATTTCGATCGAAAAATGTATTTTTCTATAAGCAACGTTTTTGTTTGCCATGATCGATTTTTTATTTATAAGATTTATTTATATAGAAATAATTAATTGAAATCAAGTTTTTGTATATAAAACCGGGAAACTTGGTCTTTATATCCATCCTTTCAATGTTTTTCAATTTATGGCTAGCTTAAAGTCTTAGATAATGACGTGGCTGTCATCCAACTAAGTATTTAGCAATATGTACTTGCAAAGCCATAATAAAGTGTTTACGAAAGTCAATTAGGCCACATAGTAGTACAGGCATAACTTATTCCTGACAACTATCTAGGGAAGCGCCAGTGGGAGGAGTGTGGATGGAAGGAGAGGGGGGTGGTGGGTGGGTCGTTGGTGTATGATTGCGCTTTGAAACGTTGCCAGGAAACGCCAGACAATTGCATTTATTTTTTCTTTTGGTTCGTCTCTTCCTTCGCCACTTGCGAAGCAAATTCCACAATAATTAGTGAACCGTGTCTAATGCCCCCCACTCAATTAGGCGCACATGTGCCTTGGGGATCCGGGCTGGTGAGGGGGGAGGGGGCGGCTGTTACTGTGGCAACAACATTCGCCTTTAAGCTGCCTCTTTGGCTCCCATCGTGACGTGTCATTTGATATACGTTCGGTCGCATGCAATTTTCTGCTTTGCATAAAAGTTTTTACGCAGCATTACGAAATAGACGCCTGCTCGAACCAGCTCAATTTGTGTAGCCAATTAAATGCAGCTTATTCAACAACATGGCAATGTGCAATTGTGGGTCGGATTCTGTCGCGCAGGTTGGTATACTTCTGATTTAATGCATTACTTGATTGCCTGATTGATAAACGAACGAATATAGAAATTATTTCATAATATCAGCTTCATTGATTGAACAGCTTAATAATTATTGATTCATATTATTCATTTGTTTAGTAATCACGAATTTTCAGTCTATTTTGTCACAGCTGATCAAGGTAGCAAAATCCTTATTTACTTTTTATTTTTATTTTGTTTATGCACTATTTTCTAATTTTTTTTTCTAATTTTCCTAGTTATTATTTATATCAGAATTTATTTTCTTTTAAGAATCGATGTTATTTGACTAATTTTGAATATAGTTCCATCTATATTCTCACAAAATGTTTTTATACCAAAATTTAAGTAACAATTTGGTCTTTCTTTTTCTCTTTTTTCTTTGAGTGTAGCAGCTGAATAGAGCACCCTCCACTGCCCCCGCATCAACTGCCAACTGTCCGCAGACGATTTGAAATCATGCAGATGCGTATTGCTGTGTGGTTGAGTGGTTCTGTGGTTGTGTGCCTGTGTGGTTCTGTGTCCCTAGCTGCACTTGCTGTCTCCTGCCTGTGTGTGTATGTGTGTGTGTGCGCGCGCGCGTGGTAACCTGGCAATTATTCATTACGTATACGCCGCGTGTGCGGCGCTAATTAGGCGCAAGTGTTGTCGATAATGAAGTGGCGCTTTGTGCTCTGTTAAATCATTATGTACTGTTGCTGCACTGGTGTCCTGTAAGGATACAAGCATGCGACACAAGGTTAGCCAAGGAGCTGCCTGCCCGCCCGCCCGCCTGCCTGCCTGCCTTCCATCTGCCGAACGACGACGACATATGGCCCTGCTCTGTTTAAGCTGTGAAGCACGTTGCTCGACGTGGCCTCGCATTACACAACGCACGTCCTGGCCTGGTCCTGGTCCTGCTGCGCGTGCTCTATTGTCCTAGCTGTCCTGCTGCCAGCTAAATGGACAACTTTCTTTTTTTTTTTTTGGTTTTTTTTGTTCGTCGCAGACAAACAAGCGGCTCGAGCAAAAGTAGCAAAATGTGGCAGCCCCACAACCCCCGTTCACACCTTGCTCTCCTTCCCAGTTGCTCCTGACCGGGCGGGTTAGTTTGCAAAAAAGAAGAAAAACAACTTGGCTAGAGCGCTTAAATTTCAAAGAGTTAAATCCAACTAGTTGGCGCACTGGCCAAACGAGGTGTGTGTCAAAGGCTAAGCCATGGCGACGCAGGCTCTCCTCCCTCCCTCCCCCACACTCTCCCTTTCGCCAATCAGGCACAATAAATGGCCTCGCAATCGCGGGTAGCTGTTTGATATTCAGCAACTTGTGGAGCATGCGCGACAACTTTTTTCCATTTTTTTTTGTTTGTTGGATATGCGCTAGGATTACGAGTTGCTACAGTGAATTTAGAAACTACAAAACTCGTTTACTTTGACCTAGTTTGCCAGTAAAACGTTTACGAAAACGAATCAAAGGAGAGACGAGAAGAACTTAATTTTAGAATAACTGAATTAGGTCTAAATAACATTATTAAAATGAGCAGTATGAGAAATAGAAATAATTATTTCAATTAAACTTCTTCATTTTAGTTAACTTCAGCTAGTAAATCGTTTACGAAAACGAGCGTAAAAAGAAACGAACGCAAATTTGCCCAACTGGAACGCTTACGAAGAACGGCAAAAGCAAAAACAAAAATCAACATAATCTTTTTTTTTTTAAACAGCCCTCGTATTTACATACATATATACATTCACGCTCACCTCTGCTCATTCGTCCATCCTGAGGTGTGTCCGTCCAGCTCATTTGTCCACACGACAGATCACGTGCCTGTGTCCTCTACTATCCAAGGTCCACGACAAACATGAGCCTCTTCCGCATCATCCACACGACTGAGGCAAATAGCGTGCACGAAATTTTAATGTGTGCCACAGTGGGGCGCACATAAATAAATATAACATATTAATCAAATTAAAGCAAATAACCACTGATTCTTTTTTGTTATTAGTTTGGTAATTTTAACTGAAAATATTTTTTGCAAAAATTTGACTCCGGACGCTTTTTCACTCAACTTTCAGTTTACTGACACACTGTGCATATAGCTGGGCGTGAGGGCAACTCTGAAATGTAACCCTACCCAAGTTGACAAAGACTGACCAATCTCTGTCCTCTCTCTCGCTAGTTCTTGCATACATTGCAATACTTTGTGGCCCATATGCTTAAACCTAAACTTAACTAAAATGAGCCGAAACAGGCGGACCTAACAGGGTTGTCAAGCGGGCGGTTTTTTTTTGCTAGAGATGGAAACCCAACACTCCTGGTATTTTATGGGACATATATATTGTGAAAGCTTTAATATTTGAATTTTTAGGTTTAAGAAAAAACCAATGTTTTGAACCAGAAACCAAACCATTCCTCACTCCTTGGGAAGTTTTGGTTTAAAAAAAGAAAATTCTGAATTTGTAATAAAACGAAACATATTAAATTTTAAGAGCAAAGTATGAAATGTCTCAAATCAAAAAAATTTTAATGAAAATAAAGTAAATAATATGAAGGAAATAAAATAAATTATTTTTGGTTTCTTTAGGGTAGCTTATAAAACAAATTTATTTTTAGGTTCGAACTAGTTTGGTGGTCGTTTTCAGTTTACTTTTTTTTTAATTATTAAAAATTTTTTTAAATTTTTTATTTAGAGGCGTGCGTGTCACGTAAAAAAACAAGACCCATGTCCATATCTAACTTGGTGTCATCTGCGTATACACTTAAATATATATATATATAAGTGTGTATGTATGTGTGTGTGTATGCCGGTGTGCGTATAAATAAGCAATGCTGCTGGATTGTCCTTTTGTCTGCCGCTGGTGTCGCTGTTGTCGCCTTTTGTCGTTTTTATTGCCGGCCTGTCAATATCCGGCGGCACATTTTCTCGGCTTGAGCGACAAATTTCGTTGGATTCGCTGTTTTCACAGTTCGCCCTTTGATTCCATTTCCCGTGCGGCACATAAGTAATGCAGTTGGCGCTGAATCTGAAGTTGTGATACAGGAGCTGAGGCTGGCCACTGCGTTCTGTTTGCATGCTACAACTTTAAGGATATGTGCCCATAAACAACTGGATGTAAAATGGCAGCTCCCAAGTGCCTCGGGGAGCAGCGGCCTCGACACCGCCCCACCACCTACCGGCCACCCCTTTTTCACTGCCCCAATTGCTGGCCTTAACACGGTACAACATTTTCTTAAAATTTCAATAACCACTTTTCTAGTGTTTAAATTAAGAAACCTTTTTTAAATTTGGCTCGATAATTTATATAAAATCCTTTATATAAATAATTACAAAAAAAATTTTAATGAAAATAAAGTAAATAATATGAAGGAAATAAAGTTTTCATTTTTGGTTTCTTTAGGGTGGCTTATAAAAGAATTTATTTTTAGGTTCAAACTGGTTTGGTGGTCGTTTTCAGTTTACTTTTTTTTTAATTTTTTATTTAGAGGTTAGGTGATTTCAAAATTACCCTAATTTAAAACCATAAAAAATAATACAAAAATATTATTTTTCACAATTTTTTTTTTGTTTTTGCTTAAATAAAATATTTAAAATTTGACCTGAAACATATATATTTTTTTTAACAGTGTACGCTGGCAAGGCCCAGGACACCACAAACTGTCGCCCGTGCGGGTGTGAGCGTGCGAACACGTGGAATGGATAAGGCTAAGGATGCGAAGGGGAGACAGACGGCGGAAGAAGGTGGCGAGTGAATATGGAGAATGTGTCGTCGCCAACGTAACCGTAACCGTTGCCCTTGGCTACGCACGATTTGAATTAAATTGCACTCGACGCATTTTGCCTGCAGCGACAAGAGGAAGGCCGGGACATAAAGGACAGGCGTAACAGTGAACAGCCCCGTTCCACCCACCCGACGGCCATGGTCTGTACACCAATCCCTCGCATGACACTTAACCAGCATACTACGATTCAATTAATTCGAGGACACTCGAGCCACCTGCTGCCATTTGTACACAAATAATCAAGCTGAGCTCAAATTCAGTTAGCCACGTTAAGAGCACAAATTTATTATGTTGCCAAATTGGCTTTTACATGACAGCAAATGGCCAAATAAACATAGACATATAGATATATATATATACTATATATATATATAGTACATATATGTATTGTTACATACACAGTGAAGGCTCTCTTGAGTGGACACTCAAGTTGACTTTAAGGATAGGACAAAGTTGAAAATTGTGAACTTTGATTTATTTATAGAATATTTATAGCATACTTTTTGGGGTCGTTTATGCATTATAAATTTGATGGCAAAAGAACATAACAGAGATGATTGAAACTTATAAAAAGATGATACACCTGATTAATTAATTCGTCCTAGTTAGCTGGCCCTTAGTAGAGACTTCACTGTAGCTATGTGCATTACAGAAACTATTGTGAGCTTCGTTTTATACCAAATTGTTGAGCAAATTTCATTAAAGCTCGTACTTGCCCAGGGAATTGCCGGACAGATCAGCTGCAACGTGCGAGGGAGCTGACAATAGATGGTACAGCAGCTAGCTATCTCGTTCTGGCCGGCTGTCAGCCACAGGCCGTGTCGCTTTAGTTGGCAAATACACACAGAAATTTAATTTAAATTGTGCACTGTGCACAGCTTGTTTATCGGCAACCGGTTTTGTTTGCCGTTGGCCATTCGCCCGTAAGTCAAAGCACCGGAGCCAAAGAAACAAATAAAATATGCAAACACGGATCGGCGTCGGCTGTATCTGACTGCGCCATACACTGCTCGAAATCAAATATATTTGATTAGTCATCTCCAATTGGAGCACACTCATATTTTAGGAAACTTTGTTGTAATTCAAAAAATATCAAAATATAAATCTTAAAAAAAGCACTAACATTTATAGTAGATTATAGAAATAAGGATTCATAGATTTAATTAATTAAAATTCCCAAAATTATTAAAGCCAAATTTTCGCGATATTCCCAATGAAAATTGGAACATATTTTTTATGACCAGCGCAAAAAAATACGTTCAATTGGATATTGCGCAATGTCAATATACTATATGTGTGCCCTTGCACCCGGAGTATTAAAATGAAAAGCAAATATCACACAACAGGACAGCTAATATCGAGAACAACACATTTCATTCCTCAGAATCTTGTCGAGTTTGCAAAGAAGTGTAATGGAAATGAGTCGGAAATTGCCTACATTCTATTTGCCGCGTCTTTCGATGACAATCGAATTCGGTTGTATTGAAACTAAAACTAACTAAAAAATTTGGAACTTAATGCTGCATAAATAAAAACATAGTTAATCAATTTGAAATTGTTCACTTTAGATCTTGAAAAAAGAATCAAAGAAACAAAAATTAAAATGTATATTTAAATTTCAATCTGTATACTTAAGAATTTCATTTAAATACTTATAAAAATAGAGTTTGATTGATATTTTTACCGGAAAACAGATTATTTTTGAGTTCCAACAGATTCGATTTGTATGACACGGATATATACATATATATGGCCACTTATGGATTATCCGGCGGTGGATTTTGTGGGTTCATTGGGCTGTCGAACTGCGATCCGAACGAGCCCGACTGTACTGAGTGCGAGAAGGACACGGAGGGGCGAAAGATGCGCTCCTCGGTTATATCGATGTCCTGCACCGAGATGCTCTTCACCAGCGTCGTATTGGGCAGAATGGCATATTTGCCCAGCCGCTCGCCCCGCTCACTGGCAATGGTCTCGGTGCGCAGGTGTTCGGCTCCCTTCCGTGTGATCACGCACAGATCGATGTTCGAACCGGAGCCCAGATCATTGAACACTCCCGCGCTGATCGCCTCGCGCACCAGCTGCTTGCCCTGGTCCAGGTCGAGTGTGGGACTCCAGCCCCTCTCCAGCACAGACATCGCGGCCAGAGTGCCCGATCCCATCGCAGCATAGGGTATCTTGTCAATGGAGCCGCACGGGTGTATACAGTTTATATGCGGACCATACTTGTCCACGCCGCCCATCACCAGGGCGGCGCTGATGTGACCCTGGTAGCGAAAGAGCGTCTGGCGCAGCAACATGCTGGCACAGATCACCGGCACCTGGCGATTCGTGTTCAGCTCATGCAGATCCAGCTCCGCGGAGGTCATCAGGGTCATCTGCTCCGTATCGGCGGCGGTGCCAGCGCCACAGCAGCTGCAGGTCAGGGATACATTCTCAAATTGGAACTGCGCATGGACTTAAACATTCGAAACTGATCTTTGGTACAGAGACCCGAAGGACAATAAATAAATAAATGACTACATTTTTCCAATTGATTTCAAATTAATTGCGATTGAAATTTCTTTTCATCAGGATTTATCGTTAGAAATTTCTCAATTTTTCGATAATTTTGAAATGCTTTTCTCCTATCATACCCTAACCAGCAGCTTTAGCTACTTACAAGATGTGCTCCTGCAGGCGATGTATTTTCGAGCAGTTCTTGTCCGAGACAATGGGTCCCTCGGTGGCGCGGGTATCGGCGCCCAAAATGACGCCGTCATTGAAAATAATGCCCACAATGGAGGTGCCGGTGCGCACCGCTAAAGGCGGACGATAGCCGCTGGCCAGCAACTGTGCATTGCTGGGGACGCGGACAAGGACAAGGTTAGAAGTGTGCTTGCTTTAGATCTATTGATATCTGTAGCGCCCACCGTCTGGTGTTAATAAAATTGAAGGCCTGCCGCATGCCACAGTCCTTTGAGCTCAGCATATCCGTGTATCCCATCATCTTGTACACTATGTTTGGACCTACAAATTTGAATTTTTTGTGAATTTTTTACTCTACTGTTTTCGGTTGAGCACAAACAAAAAATGTGCCTTGATTCCAAAATTGTACTCTCTACGGAAACGAAAGGAACAAGTAAGACCGCTTCAGTCAGGTGGAACCGACCGCATAATACCCGTCCAGAGTATACAAACAATTTTAGATATTTATAATTTTGGAAAAAACGATGATTTTTATGATTTATGACGTGACTGAAATTGAGCAGAAATTGTTCTTCCAACACTTGTAACTCTAGCTATAATTTGGGAGGTTTTGGATATCCGAGCTACATAGAGTACATCGAGCTGACACGCCTCCAATGGGCGTAGCCAACACAAATGATCTTTAGAGAAGGTTGTAATGAAAAAAGCATCCACATGAGTATATATACCACTAGTCAGGCTCAGAGCAAGACGAACATTGCACAAATCCACGTGAATGCGTATTTGTTATAACTAATTGGTATGATGCTTGTAAATTGCCTGCAAGTCCGACTGTTGACATGCTTGTCTGGCAACTGTGCAACTGGCAAACGAAGAGCGATAAACTGACAGAGAGATAAAGAAAGAGAGAGAGAGAGAGAGAGAGAGTAATTGACGTATTCTTGGCATTCCAACTGCCTAACTTTTTGACAGTGCCTAATTGGTAAATGTGTGTGTGTATCAATCTATCTTATTCACTCTCTCTCTCTCTTTCTCTCTCTCTCTCTCTCTCTCTTTCTCTTTTACACTGCCTACCATCTCGCTCTCGTTACATTTGCCTGTTTGCGAAATTTCTCATTTATCTGACACATGATACGTTTACCTACGCAATGGGCATTACAATTTCAGTATGCAACTTGAGACGCTTTCACTTCAAGGTTTATATTCGAAAATCTGATTTGGCACATTTATCAAAACAAAAAAAATGTACTGGGAGTACAAGTCATAGGTAGTTATTGGTTAAATACGATTAAAAACGATTTTCCTCTTATTTACATAATTCAATTTTTAGTAATAATCAATTGTGTTTGCTAAATATATAACATTATATACGGGTTAAATAAGTTTTAAACGTGGTACATGTTAACTAAAAAAAATTAATAATTATATAAAAATATAATAATTACATAATCATATTAAAATATAAAAAAGTACTAGATTCAAGCCATAGCTAAGTTTTCCTTACATAAATGTGGTTTAAACATGTTTCAAATGTGGTTTAAGCATATTTGTAATCACAAACATTAAATGATAATTAACACGACCAAGAGTAGGGCAACTACCGAATAACGAGTGAAATTATAAGGAGAACATGAATGCAATTTGAGTGCCGGACAATGTGTGGCTGTAGTCGGATAATTAATGTGCATCAAAGCTGTTAATTGTTTGCAATAGTTGACGGCGCCTTCAACTGGTCGAATCGCAATACGGTAATGTAAAGCCCGCTTAATCAGAATTTGAGCTCGAGCACAATCAGTTTCGGTGTGCTGGGACAAGGACAGCGAGGGGGGAAGCGTTGGCGGTTTGGCAATTTGACAACTGGTCGCATGTCGAACGAGTCAATTAGGATTAATTAGGGACCGGTTATATTTTAATCAGCACTTGGACAGGCGCAAAGTGGCGCCTGCTGTGCGAATGACACACACTTTGATTGGCAGCCGGATATATAGGGGGGTAGGTGGGTGGTTGGGTGGTTGGGTGGTTGGGTGGTGCAATGCAAATGGCTGCTGCTGGTTGCAACTTGCAAATCATGCAGCCAACTTTTATGCAACTTAATTACGGGGAGAGGCTACGAGTTGACTACAGACTTGAGATGCCGGACAACGAACAACGGGCTCGAGGCAATTCGTTGGCGGCTGCTTGTTGGTTGCCAGATGCCGGCGGACTTGCAAGTTGGAAGTTTACTTAAACAATTTTGCGCTGCATTTGGCCAAAAACTTTGCAGCAACAACAACAACAGCAGCAACAACAAAGCAAATTCCCCAATTCAGCATCCAAATGCAACTTTCTTTGAGCAATTCAGATTTGCTTTTGGCATTTGGGCAGCTGCGCCTAATAGTTATTGCCACAGGGACGCAAAAGGGGAGTGCGGAGGCGGCGGCGGCGGCGCTTAGCACAGCTTAATACATTTTTCATAGCATCCGATAAACATAGCATCACAAAAGTGTACAGGAAATGTATAGAAAGAAAAACTTGGCATTTTAATTCTATTTTTAAAGGGAACATTTAAACTTCGTTTAAAAAATCACTTATTAAATTATAAAAGCTCAAATTATTAGCTTTTGCTAGGCTTCGCAATTTTTTAAACTTTGCTAACACGGCGCAAACTTTGCCGGGAAAATGCATAATTTTGTATTCAGATTTAATTGGCTTTCAGTTTTTTTTTTTTTTTAATAAAACCATAAATGTTATTATATATTTTAATTAATATTAATTGTCTCAGAAGCAATTAAGCATGTAAGAGCGCTCGAATCAGGAGTATCCAACTGGGAGATACACAGGCAATGTGAAATATTCCTGAACAATATATTTTACCAAAACGATATTTATCGCTTTTAGAAAAACAAACACAGCTTTTGATCAAATAAAAATAAAATAAAATCTCGATAAGCCTGGTCTTAAGATATATTTTATGCTCATTAGAGTTGGCATTACATCCACGATCCAATCGGCAAAGATAGTCGAATTTTCTTATTTATTTTCGTTTTTGCCTAGGCAATCTAAATGGCATTTGACAAAATGGGCCGTTGTTGGGGCGCCACAACAGCTCCATGATGCTGGGTGATGGGGGGGTGGTGGTGGTATATGCTAACGGTTAATAAATCATTTGGACGCCAACGCGTCATTAATGCCGCTTAAGCTGCTGTCGGAAATTTGGAAGTTTATTAGCTTGCCAGGCAGTCTAGACACAGCATGTCCTGAACTCGTCCTGCTATTGTTCGGCCCAAGTCCTCCCTTTTAGCCGCCCCCTCTACCGCATCCAGTTTCTCGTTTTATGTCCGCGCTTAGCTCAGTCATTTACGGGCGTGGGTGTGGGGAAGGGAGAGTGAGAAGGAGCGAAAGCGCGGCCAGCTCTCGCTACAGCCAGCCGACAAATTTGAGTCAATGGCTTGGAATCGCGATATCCCGCCGTCAAAGAAATTTCATCCCACTCTGGTTGTTGTGCTCATCAAATGATTTATGCAGTCAGTAGCAACAACAACAACAACAATAACAACTGACGCTGCAATTTGGCCACATAATTAAATTAGATATTGCTGAGCTTTTGTATTTAATGCCCTGTATCAAAAGTTTAATTGGCGTATGCACGGCTACTTAGTCACTTTGTGCCGGACTTAAGCAGTCTGTAAATAAAAGCCCCAATATATGTTGCAGTTAAGAATAAATGATTGTAAATTCAGCTAAATAGTTTGGACTCACCCATGGCACATGCAAATCAAGTGGGTTCAAATGATCAACCGCTTTTTTTTGGGACTTCAAAAACCAATTCAGATAAAAAAAGTGCTTGTGGAGTGCTGGGTTCGGGGTATCTCCTGGTCGAGCAGTCCCGAAAAGAGCCTTTTCACTTGCTTTTTTTTAATAATTTGTTTGATTAAAAGGTTATTATCACAGCTGATCGCGATAGCAATACTTGTGACCTGACGGCAGTGTGTCAAAACTTTTCAATCGCTGTCAATCAAAAGCGAAGTAAATAAAAGTTTCAGCAGTGCATTCAGTGTTGCTATGCGATAGCACATATCGATAGCTCAATCAATGTGTTAAGCCCGTAAATATCGAATTGAAAACACTATTTTCGATACACACGCTAACAGATTTTAGGACCTGACTTCGCAGCAGTAATTTCCTCAGTCTGCTTCCACAGTTCGTGCAGTGCAGCACATCATTTTTTCTGTTAATTCTGTTTAACTGATTTTTCTTTTTTCGATAATTTTTTTTGATGATTTGAAATTAAAACAAATCTAAAAGAATGTTTTTCGCAATCTTACTCTTCTTTTTAGGTGTGGTCCATGCATCTATTTTTGTATTTTTTTGTATGCCGTCTAAATTTTGTTTATGTGTTTGATATTCTGTTTATATCGATTTGGTGATTCCTAAGTTGTAAGTTTTTCCTCTTTGTTAAGCTCAAATTCTTTATCTTGATGTTGGGCTCGTTTCTTATTTTTTATATTATTCATATATGTCATATGTGTGTTTTATATATATATTATCCGATTTGCATATCTTTTCCTCCAGGCTCATAATACAATCTGCTAGTTTCTTCTATTTTCAAAGCTAAATTTCCTCGTTTAACTTATTTTGCACTATTTCTCTGAAGTTTCTCAAAGTATTCGATGAATAAACCTTATATAACGGAAAATTCTCATTTTTATTTGTTATTAATAATCATGCATTCTTATTTTCTAAGACATAATCCTGATTTGGAAGCTGTCTTCTTTTAAAGAAAAGTGATCAGTTAAACTCCTGTTTTTAATTTTTTTTAATTCTCCTTTGTTGCTCGAACTGATAACACTTTCGATTATTTTAAATATACAAAAAGGAATAAGCTTAAAATGCTTTTTACAAATTTTTGAAATAATTAATGCAAATTCTAATTAAATCAATCAAATTATCATCAAATCAATTAAATTAAACGGGCCAATAACGCTGGGCTCCAGAATTTCTGAAAATGGCTTTTAAAGCTTTTTTAATTGAAAGCTTATTTGAATGCGGATCGCACTGCACTGAAATTATTTCCAGAAGCTATGTGGCTAACAAGACGTTGCAAGCCACAAGTTTGTGTATGTGTATGTGTGTTTTGTGTGCGTGTGTGTGTGTGTGTGTGTGCAACATGTGAAACAATTAAAGCAGAAATTTCAGCTTTGGTTAGACAATGCATAGAAAATGGCATCAAAAGCGTGCGTGGCAAGTTGAGGGGGGGGAGGGAGGCTTTGTCGCTGCGGTCAGGGTCGTGCCACACAGCGGCTGTCAGCACTGTGGCTGCCACTGGCGACGGTGTCAGTGCCACATTCCGTGCCACACCCCATGGCAAACTAGAAAAATACTCTGTTAATGCAAAACGTAAAAGAACAATAAGCAAATCGTTAAGATTCGCAAAGTTTGTACATTGCAATTGCAGGCAGATTCACGAGGCAGCCACACACACACACACACACACACACACACAGATGAACTTGTATGTGTATGTGTTCTTACATTAGAGCTGGTCTCGTGTCGTGCTGAATTTTTGCACAGAATATTATTTAAAACTTATCAAATTAAAATTTGTACAAAATTAAACAAAACGGGTAAAAGTGCCGATTTAGTACAAATAATTTCTTGTCGAAATTATCAAAAATTTCAAAATTGAGAAGACAACTATATTTTGTAACAAATTTGTTAACTATTGGTTTAGTTACGCAAGGTGTTCATCTATTTTAAGTTATTTTTATTAATATTATTTTATTGTTTGGTATAACATGTTCTGTTTTGTCACGCGCTCTTCTCTAATTAACATACGGCTGGTAGAATCGGGTCGTTGCAGCCATAAGTTCCTTGTTCATTGTTAACATATATGTTATATATACATGCATACGCATACATATACATATACACATACGCCGTATTGCATCCAGGCGCTGTGTGTTTTCATTTTCAATAGTTGTGTGTGGATGCCCAGACCCTTTACCAATTTTTCGGAGCAGGTGTGAAATGCACCGTGCGCACAGTGGTACAAGTTTATACTGCAATTGCAGTGTTTAACTGAAGAATTAACGAAGAATCTAGCTGCAAGAATTATAAATAAAATTGTTCACACTTTCATTTTGTAAAATTCTCTCTTTCTTGAATTTCCAATCTTTTCTATATTTCTTTTAAAAATTATCATATTTTAATTTAATGTTTTTTTTTTTTTGTCAAAAGTTTTTTTTATTTATGAAAAGGTTTTTTGTAAAAGAAATTGTTTTTAGTTGCTAAGCAAGCTTAGTTGCACAACTAAAAAACTACTCCAAGACCAGAATCTTGGGTGTTATTCCTTCAATATGTTTGACTGCTAATTTAGATGATGCTGCCCACTGTGCGACAAGAGCGCCACGTCTGGATCCATTGGCCGCATAGTTACGTTCATCTGAGTAGGTTTGTGTGTAATGTATGTACCCAGAAGAGTGTGAATGTGAGTTGGAGTGTGAATACAAGCGCGAATACAAGTATGTGTTGCTGTTGCTGTTGCTGTTGCTGCAACCGTAGCTGGCTGAAGCTTATGACTTAATAAATACTTCCCAGTGTGCGCAATGTGGTTGGCAATTTAATAACGAAAGCAAACGGCACGGAAAAACAGAAGGAGCTGCAAAAGCCAGACCAAAAAGTGAGTGGGAGAGGTACGCAGAGAGAGAGAGAGAGAGAGAGAGAGAGAGACAGAAAGGGAGACAGCAGAGCAAAACGTAACAGAAGGAAGACAACTCTTTTGATTTACTCATTTGCATGCCGCATGGCAAATACCTTGAACCTGCATTTGCTATTTCTGATTCATTCCATATACCCTGCACTTGTGCATTTCGTATTTGGAGTGCTCGTCGTGTGATTGAAGTACTCACTTTACTTGTACTCAAAGTATCTCAATAAACCCGTTTGTACAGGATGCGATATTCAATGAAAAATGCTCCTCCAAATTCAAATGTGAGTGCCATAAAAATTTAATTTCTTCAATTTTCAGAATATTTACAGACTAGGGAATCTTTCTTGATTTCATAATCTAACAGACATTTATAGGAATTTTTAAATACAAAATAAATGCTCTTAATATAAGCTCAAAGTTGCGTTATTATAAAAGAAAAGTTATTTAATTAAAAATATAGTTGTTACGAAAACTTTTTATCTGAGGGTATTTATTTGAGAATAAATCCTTTTGTCTTTGCTCGTCGTTAAGGTCTTGATGTTGTCCTTTTATGAAATACACGCAAATAATCAGCTCATTTTACTTTTAATTAAAAGTTAAAGTCGAGAGTATTTGCTTAATATATGTAGGTAATTCAATCTTACATATATACATCAAGGTTTGTGTGTTATCTTGATCTGAATCTGCGCTAACAGATATTCGACGATTTTTATGAATTTGTTGCCGAAAAAAAACAAGACGAAACTGCAGCAAATTATGTATTAAAATATTAATATAATAACTTCGATCTGGTCAATGATGTAATAATATTGTAATCAATTTCTACTTCCAGAACATTGTGTTTATATAGTTTAATTATTCGTTTTTTATAAAGTTTTTTTTTAAATTTATTAAGTTGATCAAATAATGTAAACATAAATATAAAAAGAAGCTAATATCCAAGAGACTTTATTATAAGAAAGAAAAAGCGAAAGTAAAAAAAATTCAAGTTGAATATACACAAAAAAAAAAAGATGAAAAGTGGGAAGAATTTTTGCTTAGCGCCAAAGAATCTAAATATTTTTACCTTAATTATGACATAGCAATTCATTGATTATAAAGCGCGGCAAACTCTCAAAGGTAGACCCAACCTTTTGTTGTTGTTATGGTCGTTGTTGTTGCTGCAGTTTTTGCCTTCAGCTGGCGCAGGATCTGCTGGGGGTCCTGTCTCCTAAGTGTGCTGGGTGTAAATGGTCCGCGATGCTGCTAAATATTTGTTCTATCAAATTCAATTAAAGTTGACATGGGTTCGCAGCTGGCCAGCAGCAGAAACCAGCAGCAAGCCCGGGCCAGGCGCCCAGATCCAGACCCAGACCCAGACCCAGACCCGTGCGCAGCACAGCCAGGCCCGCATCTAAGAGCGTTGCCAGGCGGCGGCTCAGCCACTGCCTAAGCTGACACAGACGACCCAGTGGGGTGGGTCAAAAGTCAACGACGACGACGCCACACGAAGCTGCCGTCCCAATTAGCGATGGGCGCGTTCCAAAGATACTTCGCACACGAAACATCTAAAATTATATTTGTTTTCATTTATTAATGTTTACTAAAATATAGCTCATCATGCAGATTTCTGTTTAAACACAAAATATTAACACATTATTAAAAAACATATATAATAAATTAAATTTTAGTGTCGTGTAATATAATTTTTTGGCCGTGTCAATTCGTCAATTTAAATTGTATTTTATCGTGTTTTTGTAAGTCGTGTTTACTTGTATATTATTTGGCCATGTTTAGTCGTGTTTTTTAAACTATTTAATCGTGCTTACATCGTGCTCAGTCGTATTTGGTCGTGTTAAGGATTGTTAGGCATTAAACATGCTCGTGTTTTATTTTTCTCTCTATCTCATTAAATCGTGTTGAGTCGTAATATATATAGTGTTAGATCGTGACTTTGGTCATGTTACGAATTTTGTTTTTCTAATTATGTCGTGTTTAGCTGAGTTCAATCGTGTTTAAAAGCTTTAAAGTGACTCGCACGAAGAAGCAAAAAGCTTTGATTTTCCAATTCGAACACACATCGTGTTGGATTTGGCATGCTCGTGTACAGACTGAAACTGGGACACGTGCTCATCGCCAGACCCGATGACCGCTTGACATGGCTGGAAACGGATTTTTTGATTCAATTTAAACACGACAAGCACACACGGTTCCGCCTAGCTTTATTCGCCATAAGGATCCGGCAAGGCAGGCGACAAAACACGGTCTCAGTGAAGTGAAATTCAAAGAAAATCCCCGTAAAAGATGCTGCAGTATTTTCATGGCAGCGGGGCGTGGCATAGCCGAACGAGGGGCGTGGCAGCGTGAAGCAAACAGTTTGCACTGTGATACGCACAGCAGGCATTGCTGTAAAGTTGGCAACGCCTTCGACCCGCGACCCTCACGACCAGAAGGAGCACCAGGAACAGGAGCAGGAGCAGCCGACGCAGAGCTGTAATAAGACACCCGGAGCCGAGAAAAGGTTCCAGCGTCCACAGGATTTTATTTCATCATTTTTACTTTTTTTTGGGGCAATTGCTGTTCTGTGTTCCTTAAATTAAAACAGGCACACACACACACACACACACAGAAAAAGAGAGGGAGATGGAGAGATAAAAAAGAGAAAGAGATAAACAGAAAGAGAGAGAACAACTGCCTGTGCCTCAGGCCCGGAAGCGCAAACACAAAATTTACAACTGGCTGGCGCTGCTGAAGTCCCATTTTGATCTGGCAAACAGTTTGTGGAGCAACAGCAGCAGAGTAGGGGTAGGAGTACGGGACACGGGGTAGGGGTAGTGGTAGGGGTAGGGGTAGCGAGAGCCGTACCGTACCGGACCGGACCGTGCCAAGCCGGCCTTCTGCAAGTCGCTTTCCCAAACTGAATTCCGTTCGTGGCCGCTGCTCGAGTGTAAATTTGCTCGTTAAATTTGTTGGCACTCTCGACTAATTTGCACTTGTAACGCAATGGGCCAAAGGACCAATGGGGGTCACTGTGGAAGGAGAAGTGCAGGATGGCTGGACTGAAGAGGGGGAATAGGCCCTGCAGTCTGTTGCTGTGCACAGTTGTTTTTGTTTTTGTTTTTTTCTTCTCGTGCATTCTGTTGGTAATTGAAAAGACAACTGGCCAAGAAAATGACCAAACAACCGAATTCTCGTTGGACACAAACTGAGCAACGGAAACTTGTTAACATCTTTGCCGGAAAGTTGTTCACAGATAAGAGTACATATAAATGCATAAGCACAAACTCATGTAAACCTATCTGCTATAATTACAGTCCTGTTATGTTATGCTAAGCTGAAGTTACAACACTGAGAGAAATCACCGAGCATTCAGTCAGTGAATTCGAGCCAAGACAGAAACTTGAGCATTTTTAATTTTAATTTAAAGAAATTTTTCTTAATCAAATAATTTCTCCGAATAACAATCAAGTTCAGTACTTAATCTAAAAAATCGTATACTTACATTAAGATTATTTTTTTATTGAAATTAATTTACGAATTTTATTCCAATAACATTTGCAATGTAGAATGAAATCTTTAAAATTCTAACATAATTTAAGAATAACGACATTTTCCCAAGTGCAAATTCCCAAAATACACTCTACTCAAATTAAAATGAAGTAAGATAAGGAAATATATTGGTTTTATGCAAACTTTTGTAGCTGGAAATATTTTATTTTGTTCACATTTTCGTCTGCTGATGAGACTAACCTATATGTAAACTAGTCTTTCACTTTCCGATTTAATATTGTTTTTATACTTTAATATTCGGTCAATCAAATGGCTAACAAAACAAATAAGAAATAAAAATTCTTCAAATTTTTCGAATCATTCTAAAATTGTATTTTAAAAAAACGTTTCAACAAAATTTATAGTTGCCACAAAGCTTCGACTTGAAAATCGACTTAAAAATTGCAATCGCTAAACCCTTGGCCATGGATCAGATAAGGGCTAACAAGATGGCTGAATTAAATGAATGGCAACGAAGAGCAGCTGGGCGTGCCATAAACGCCGGGCTGCCCGGCATAATCAAACTCATCAGCGCGCGTAGTAAATTCCGCCCCCGCTACCGCCCCCGAGCACGCCCTTCGTGCTGGCAGCCTTTGGGGCATTGCCAATCTCATTCGCATGCAGGGGAGCCATCAAGTGGCTTTGGGCCCAGGCAGCCTAGAAAGTTTTTGCCGATGAAATGAATAATTGTGCCACATTATGTTGCATTGTTATTCGTCAACGGCAAATCAGTTGCTAAATTAATCGTATTGAATTCATTGGCGGGCCACGAAGCCATCCATCCGGTGGCTCCATTTGCGCAGCCTGCCTGATTGATGGCCCAGGATATGCACAAATACACACATATACATATAATATATAATGTTATAGATATATACATATATACATATGTATGTATATGTATCGGTAAGTGCGAAATGAAGCATTGTTGGCTAGAAGTTTGGTCCGCTCTTTTCGGGCGTGGGAATTGCGGATTGGGTTTGTCGCTGGGGTAGCTCAGTGATTACAGCGACCGTTGGCGCCTATTTGCGGACTAAGTCTGTGTGCCAGGCGTCTGCCAAGCCGCCGTCTCATTATTATGCAGCTCATGAGTCTCGTTAGTGGCAAAGTTATATGAGCATACATCAGCAAGCCGCACAACTTTGCAACATGCGGCAGCGGGCAGTGGAAAGGGGATGCAGGGATGCAGGGTTCCTTGGAGGGGGTGGCGGGTGTGCGGCTGACGTTGCGACTTGCAGGCGAAAAGTGTTAAGCACAATGTTTTAGTAAACGCTACCAACTTGCCCAGCGCCAAAATACACTGTTCAAAATTCAAACATATTCGTAACGTTACATTTATAAAATTTTGATGAAAACCTTAAGCAAAGACTTGGCGATTATAATTCTAACGCAACCTATTGTTCAAAAACAATAAAAAATATTAAAACCTTTTTTTTTTATATTTTGTTCTTAAATATTAGTAAATTTTCAAAAACAAATAAAGAATTAAGAAGCTTAAGAAACCATAAGAACTTTCTAAATGATCAAAAATAAGAACAAAATTTCATAATACATGTACGAAAAGCTCGTTACAGAGACAAAAAAAAATGTCCGTAAAGTGTACTTAAAGAAAACACAAAATTTATTAAATTATGCGCTGAACTTAAGTCATATTTTTAGAAATTTTGTGTTTATAAATATCGTTTTTGTTAAAAATCTAGTTTTCAAGTTGCTTGATTTACGTTTATTCTCTCTCAGCTGTTTCTCTGAGTGCATCAACTGGCGGCGCACAATGTTGTCATAGAGGCAAACGTCGCGCCGCGTCGCCAACTGAACTGAACTGAAGGCGCGTGCATGTGGCGGAAGTGGCCCCGACTTGACTTAGGCCAAACTGACAACTACACCGTCCCACTAAAATTGGTATTCGCTCACGCCCCCCACCTACACCCACACACACACACACAAACAAGCACACTCACACAGAATTATTGCGAAGCTTTTTTGAATTCGCCGCAAAATTTGTTACGAGGCGAAATTGTCGTTCACGCACTCAGCCAATACGTTCGGTTTTTCGGTGGCGCTTTCGTCTTCACCTTCGGCTTCGGCAACGGTTACGGTTTCGGTTTCGGTTTCGGTTTTTGGGCGCTCTGTCGTTTTGTATGGGTGCGTTCAGGGGCGGGGGGTACACGGTGGTCTCTGTTTTCAACAAATCGACTGTGTTTGCACAGTCCAAGCAACTGACTTACACCACAGCCCGACCAACCCGTCCGGCTCAGCTCTGTCTACTTGTTAGCTGTACCTTCGAGAATGTGGAGAGTAATCGCAACTACGCTGAGAGAAATGCCGTTTGAAGGCCAGTTGCTTATCAATTTGATCTATGCGCTTAATAATAAATGATCGATTATCATTTAAAACAAGGCAAATAGTCAACATTTTGCATGAATTGAATGGAACCTTTGCTCGTTACCTTCTAAAAAGTATGCTTTAAATATTTTGATAGCAAAATTAAATAAACGCGAACTTTTCATTAACCATTTTATTTACATTATCATACTTGAATACGTTTTCAGCGTTATTTAATGCCAATTTCAGGTATTTTCAAATGTAAAAGTGAAAATTAATTGACTGATAATGATTGATAGTGAAATTACATCAATTTTTAATTATGTGTTGTTTGTGTTGTCCGCGCATGCATAAATTTTAACAAAATTACAAAACAATTATAATATTTCTGCTGGAAAAGCATTTTACGCAAAATTGCAATTTCACGTGTAAATAATTGTACAAATAAATATGTTAAACCAAAGGAATCAGATAATCTGCGTACATTAGAACGAAAAAATGGTTATATGTTATATACAACAAGGTGTTCCAAAATTCCAAAAATAATAGAATAACTAACAATAGATCAAATGTTATTTAAGAAAATGTGTTTTAATACTATTCGATGCTGCTAATACAATGTTTAATTATAACATCTAACCAATATCATCAAACCCTAAATACATTGATATTATAAACATTGTATAAACATTTTATCTGGAATATCTATATATTTTTTAACAAAATTTAATGTGCAAACTAATTTTTATAATATTTCATAAAAGAAATAAATAAAGTAATATAAAATAGGTGTTTAATATTTATTTCGTCCCATTTCCACTGGGAAGGCTTACATTTTCAGTTTGTAAGAATTTCTCGCTGTGTAGAGCACTTACAGCCGACTCAACTCGACAACACGATTAGCTTTAATTAGCTGCAAGTGGACAACGAGAGGCAATTCGAAGTGGACAAGGACAATGAACACATTGGCCCAAGGAATTCAAGTGAATGCCTAACTACAGCAACAGCAACAGCAACAGCAGCAGCAACAGCAGCAGCCACAACAGCCCCAAAAAGTATGCAATACTTGCGACGTCCAAATTCAATTATTCAAGTTGCTTGTTAGCAACCCCTCCCGCCACAGCCCCCTCGCTCTTGGTATGAGTTATATGGCTGCTAACGGCGCTGAAATGAAGTCTAAATGCGAATGGGCAGCGACGTGAGTGATTTGTGGCAACATTTGCAGGAAATTTGATGACCAATGCATTAATACGGCAGCAAATTTGACGCGATTTATGGCAACAGAAAGAGAAAGAAAAAGGAAGAGTGCGGTAACAGGTAAGGAAAGTAAAGTAAAAACACGTTAGGGCCGGCATGTGCCACGCCCACTTGTGTGACGAGTTAACTGTTTAACAAAGCAGCTGCCGCTGCTGCTGCAGCAGCCAACCAAATGCATCCCTCGGGTGCAGTTGTTGCCGTTGCATCTGTTAAATTACGCTGCAATCGTTGCTGGTAGCGAAGTGGGAGACAGGGCAGACAGGGGAGACTGGGGAGACTCCATTGTGTGCACTCAGCTGGCCGAAAGCGCAGCGCAGCAATAATTAGCAACAGCTGGGGATCGGAACGGTTACCGACGCAGAGAGGGGCGCGGTGGCAAGAGCGTGGCCGTTGCTGGAGCCCAGTCTGAGTCAAACAAAACAAGCAGCAGCCGCTGGGCAATGGGTTAATGCTACACTCGGAGAAAATCAGTGTGCTAAAAAAACAACAAATTTCAAATATTAATTTTTAAATATTTGTCAATGAGTTAAAATTGATCATAAATGCAAACAACAAACAAACAACAAAATTGTTTCAAAGTAATCGTAAAAGTTCTACAAATTCTACTGTATTTAATTTAAACATTTAATTTCGTTTAAAAATTTTAAAAATTTATTAAATTGCAAAATTTTTCAAATTTTAGGTAATCGTAAATGTTATAAATATTCTGCTGTATTTAATTTATATAGTTTATTTTTTCAAAATATTGCAATTAATTTCAAACTAGAAATATAAAAATCTATCTATCCATATAAATACATAAAAATACGAAGACATTTTTGGATTTAATAAATTTCGACTTGAAGTAGCAAATACATAGGCATTTTCTCCGAGTGTACCACGTGACGGAACCATTTTGTGCGCCGAACTTAATTGAAACGAGCGCCAGTTGCAATTATTTTTCAGTCTAATTCCAAGTTGCTCCTCGGAGGCCAGTTCCAGCGGGCAGCAGCGACGAAAAAAGCCAGTTTTTGGTTTCCATTTCAGCTGCAGCTGCACTACCGTATCCGCATCCGCATCCGCATCCGCATCTGCCAGCCAGTCCACGTTCGCGTTCGCGTGCGCCTCTATCTAATTCGGAACCTCGTTCAGGTCGCAGTTGGCCGCCGTATTCAATTTCGTATCAGTGGCTGCTCCAATTGAATTTCAATTCGAATTGAATACAACAAATAGAATTGGCAATTCCGGCGAAAACACAAAGATTCAAATACCCTGTTCATCACATTAACATTCGGAATTCAAAATAATTTTATCAATTAAGTAAAATTTGTACAGCTAATTAAATTGGATATTTAGCAGAAATATCTTGAAAAATCGAAGCTCATACTCATAATCAACAAAAATTTCAATTTGAAATACAAAAAACAATTTTTGTTTTAAATATTACAGATATTTAAATAAATATTTTTATATTATATAATTTAACAAAACAAAAAGACAAAAAATATATTCTCAATATATTATTATATTGTTTTAACAGAGTTATGGGACCTTTTAGTTAAGGTCGCAACTTTTGTTACAAAATCTGCATTAATGCTAAAAAAGCTTCAAATTTTAAATTGATGATAAAACTTTGAAAGAGAGTACATGTTAATTTTCGCCCAAAAAGTTAACAAACTTTATTTTCAAAAATGCATTACTTTTGATGCAGAATCAATTTAGAGCACAAGCCATGACCAAAATGTAAGCGTCCGACCGCTCTCTGGCTGTCTGGACGTCTGGCCGTCTGCCAGTGTCCGTTTGTTTTTGGCGTTTTTGGTAAATAATTCAGTTGGCGCTTTGCAGCTTTCATGCAATTTTCGCGTTTAATTAGCTGCAACGTCATGCGGATGCAACGCAGCGGATCGCAACGCATTTATTTGGCCAGCCAGACAGCCAGCCAGCCAGCCAGCCTTTTGGCCATATGCCAAATTCGTGTCTATGTCGATTGCAATATGCAATTTGTGTAACCATGTCGCAGTCCATCAACACCTTGTTACGTTTGGCTCACCCCCCGCCCTGCGCTGAACCCCTCGCATCGCGGCTGTCTGGTCCGTCCAGCCGCAGAAATTCAATTTGCCACATGCTCTGCTGCACAATGGATGAAAATGTTGCAACTGTGTGCAACTGTGGCTGTGGCGCTGACTGCGAATTGCGCCCGGGGTGGATAACGGCACAGTCCAGTGCACCAACTGGACCATTGGCCTCGGCAAGGTCCGGGTGCAACTTTAACCCTTAAAACACAGTGCCACACAATGCCGCACTATGTACATTTCTAATTGACTCTCTTTTTAAGGGAGCTGCCAGCAACCAGCAACCTCCAAATAGCCAGCGAATGTTTAGGTGCAAGCCAAGGCTGAAAGCATTTGGCGCAACATTTGGTCGCGACAGGTCTAACTGGGGCAACACCAACACTAGGCAGCTTTTTTAATTACACTGCGCAAAATCTGCGCAACTTACATAACCATTTCCTATTCCCATTCTCATTCGATGCTGCCTTGCACTTAAAGCTTTTAGTTATTTGTCTAACGAATTAATTTAAAAGCTTTCATGTGCTTTCAAAGCTACTTTGTGCTTTATTGTATGTTAAATATGTGCTTTTATTATTACTATGGATTCTGTTGAATCACCAAGCAAACAATACACTTTAAAAGCTCTGCTGCCATTTTTAAGCACTTTTTATGCATATTTAAATCTTATTTAATTTAGAATTTAAAATTGGTTTGAAGCTTTAATGTGCTTTCAAGTAATAGAATTTAAATTAAAGGCTTTAATGTGCCTTAAAAGCTTTTTTTGGCTATACAAATTAGTGGGTTTTCACATAGTTATTTAACTTGATTTGTGGTGCATATATTATTTGCATAGTAGGTAATGCAATCTAAGAAGCTGAGTTACAATATGTTTAAAGCAAGTCCTCTTGGCCAGCACAAGCCACCCCGCTGTCCAGCAATCACCCCCGCACCCCTGCCATATTCAAGCTGCTGCTCGTTACTCACTTTCTTTGCTCTTTGCTGTTTGCGAGCTACCCGCTCGCACCCTACCCCACCCCACCCCACTCGACACACACACACACACACATACATACACATTGTTGACCGCTTGAGGCTGCAATTTGGCCAGTGCCAGTGTTAGCGAAATGCGCTGCCTTGTGGTATCAACAAGGACACACCACTCGAGGGTGACTCCAAGATGCTTTTTCCTCTCTTTGCCAAATTGACTTTGATTTGCCGCACCGCACCCGCCCCCGTCCCCGTCTCCGTCTCCGTCCCGCCTTGCGCCACTGACCAAAGGCATTTGCCGTGTCCTGAATGCAGACATTTTTTATGCTTCGTTGCGCAACAGCTCGAATACACACACACCAACACACACACACACACAGACAGACTCAGGCACTTGGGTTGGGCATTTGTTAGCAAAGCCAAAGCACACACAACTTTT
>SCDT01001406.1:0-19582 GCA_004143765.1 Drosophila melanica
TATATTTGAAATAATATATATATTGTATATATAATACACATGTTTAGTTTACAACAAAAGGCAGAGACAACCTAGAGAGGGTTAGCGGTGTGTTTCGAGGGGGGCTGGGGGTAGGTCGCGCTGGGGTAGGTACACTACAATAAAATCAAGCTGAGCTCAGTTTGAAAGAAATATACGCAAAATTTTGGTATAATAAACAAGAAAACTATGTTCTTTTCTTTTCACGTTTTTAGTTTTTGTTTCGTTTAAGTACTTGGCTAAGGGGCTTGGCTATTTAGCAGTGTTGTAAAACGTATCTAACTGAAAACTGTTCTGTTCTGTTTTGTTTTATTTTGCTTTCTGTTTGAAAACTTTTGCTAAAATGCATTTTGACTTTTCATATTCTCTTTTTTATATTTTGTTTTTGTATATTTTGTCTATGAAGCGAAATATTAACTGAGTTACGTTTTATTTTTTTAATATTTTATTTACTGTTCTTTACTCATTTATTTAGCCTGCATGTGTTTTTTGTTTTTGTTTTTGTTTTTCTTGTCTAGAAAAAAGTATATATAATATTTTTGAAATATTTTTTTCATTTTTGTAGCTTGCTTGCTTTATGTAATTTTAAGTGAGTCCTCGGCCAGGATCACATCCTTGGTTGTATGCTAGCTTAAATCATGATAAAGTTTGTTTTTCTTAATTGTTGTTGCTTGTTGTTGTTGCTGTTGTTGTTGTTTTCAATGTGTGATTATTATTATTGTTGTTGCCGCTTCAGTCCTCCAGCTGCAGTTGCTGCTCAGGTGATGTTGCAGTTGCCGTTGCCGTTGCCGTTGCGGTTGCTGTTGCCAATATTTCGAGCGGACAGCCAGCAGCAACATCTGCGACAGAACCAGTTGATGTGTCCATAAAAAGCGGCTCTGGTTATGTCAGATCCTGTTGTGAATCTATTGAGAATAGCTCCTTATACAGCGCTGGGAATACAACATTCGGATGCTGTAGCTTAAATTTGCTCAACGCTTCCATGTGCAAAATTGAAATATCGCTGCAAAAACAAATTCAAATTGATAAAAAAAAGAGGATATATATTTGAATGTGAGTTGAGCTAACCGGAAATTGGGTATATTATTGAGGAGCGTGTCCAGCACGGTTACATCGCCCTTGAGCGGCGCATGATTCGTTTCCAGCTCCTGCCGTATTGCATTCATGCTCAGATTGAAAAGCCTCTGTATTTCCGTATTGCCGCGCACTCCATTGCGTTCTATTTTATAAAATTCAATTGAAAATTATTTAAATCATATTTTTTATAAATAGATTTGAGCTCACCTGGCCAGAGCAGCACTAGACTCTGATATAGCGCCAGTTCGGTTTCAGTCAGTTTTAGTTCGGCTATCGATTTAGCCGTTTGGAAGATGCGCGACACCAGACGCATCTCATCCGAGTCGGATGTGTAGAATGCCTCCTGCGGCAGCATCACATCGCCATACAGCACAGCGTTCTGTGAGAGATCTAGCAATCTGGACATGCGAACAATCGCCAGCTCAAAAGAGCCCGTCTTCAGCAATAATATCTAAAAAAAAAACAAAAACAGTGATAACAACTGATCCGAGATGATTTGCAGCTTATTAGCTTACCTGATCATCCTGACTGAGCCGCATAAAGCCGGGTATTAACTTTGCAAATTCGATTATATTCTGGATCATTTGTGTCAGCTTCTCGGCGCAGTCCAGCCAGAGCTCTTCCTGACCCAGATTTTTGTAATAGAGTATGCGTGATAGATCCTGCAGTTACAAAGTATATTCAGAATTTAATATGTCTCTTATGAAAAAGTGCTGCTCACAAAGACAAAACTTAAACTTAATTAAAATTTACAAAAATTTTAGCTGCCATAATTCAATATCCCATAACTTTGTCAAAACTGAACCGATTTTCACCTTCGAGGGCATTTTTGTCATTATTTGTCTTATAGATTGATTCTACATTCAAAATTTATTCATTTTTGAAAATAATTTTTTTTTTTGATTTTTTGGTCAAAAAAGCGTGTACCCCCCCCTTATTCATTTTCGAAAAAAAAATTTTTTCAAAATTTGGAATTGCGAATTTCTGTTTTTAATCGATTGGAATTATCATAATTAGCATAAAAAACAACATTTAAGGTGATTTTGAGGTGGTCAAATTTTTGGTCAAAAATCATATCAAAATCGACAAAAAATTTGACATGTAAAGCTCTCGGATCCAGAGCACCCATAATTCAATCTCCCATAACTTTGTCAAAACTGAACCGATTTTCATGTTTGATGGCATTTTGATCATGGTTTGTCGTATAGATTGATTCTACATTCAAAATTTATTCATTTTTGAAAATAATTTTTTTTTGATTTTTTTGGTTAAAAACCATGTACCCCCCCCTTGTGAATTTTCGAAAATTTTTTTTTTTCAAAATTTAGAATTACGAATTTCAGTTTTTAATCGATTGGAATTATCATAATTAGCATAAAAAACAACATTTAAGGTGATTTTGAGGTGGTCAAATTTTTGGTCAAAAATCATGTCAAAATCGACAAAAAATTTGACATGTAAAGCTCTCGGATCCAGAGCACCCATAATTCAATCTCCCATAACTTTGTCAAAACTGAACCGATTTGCATGTTTGATGGCATTTTGGTCATGGTTTGTCCTATAGATTGATTCTACATTCAAAATTTATTCATTTTCGAAAATAATTTTTTGGTTTTTTTGGCCAAAAAACAGCATGCCAAAGTTTTGGACATGTATAGGTTTCCATATTTGAATCTCTTATTGCTTTGTAAAAAATTAACCGATTTTCATGATAAAATGCATTTCAGTTGTGATTGATTCTAAATTTTACATTTTATGTGCCCAAATATTAATATTGCATACTCCCGACCGATAATTTAATATTTTTTTGTTTTAATTTAAGGTTTTTGGCTGCATGTAAACGCACCTGAGGCTTCCGGAACATGTCGTTCACAGATTCCAGTTTGGTATTTGTGTTTGCATGCGCTTCCGCCAGGGTTTTGATCAGCACATCGTTGATGTCGCCATCCGCTGTAAGTGGGAGTTATCAGAAGAATTATTATAGAAATTTATACATTTAATGGATGTGATCTCATGCTACAAACCATGACTAATAAATTCGGGATCGATCATTGTACTGCGCGGCTCGTATGTGGTGCTGTCGACATAATCGGCCGATATATCATATTGCATGGTCTGCTGGGGCGTCACCGATGCCGAGTAGCCGTAGGGACTGCCGTAGCCGACCTCGTTGTTGGAATAGCCGCCGCTGTAGCTGTGTAAAGAGGGCAGAGACCCATAAATACAAGTAGAGTATCCAATATTTGGGGAGCTTAGAATATATATCAATACTGCACCTGTTGTAGTTATTGTGCTGCAGCTGATCGCTGCTAGAGGGCGTCTGCGTATCGTAAACGGAACTATCCGGTGCCGCATCGCTCTGGGCGCGCATCTGGGCCCGATGGAAGCGCACCTCATCCTCCACTTTCTCGCGTTGCTTTTTCGACATTCTGCCAAATTTCACAGCTGTCACATGAAATGAAAAGCAAGCAAAAGAAAAACGAATGCACAGTGAAAATGTATCTTCAAGTTCGATTTTGTATCTGTATGTCTGTGGTTTGCCTGCATCATACCATCACGACTCATTCCCAATTTTAGGCACTTTTGCAGTCTACAGTATTGACAGCGGTTCCGATTAACGCGATCCACCACGCATTGCTTGTTGCGCGGACACTGATAGTTCACCACGGAGCTCTGCGATCGCCGAAAGAATCCCTTGCAGCCCTCGCAGGTGATAACGCCGTAATGCACGCCCGATGATTTATCGCCACAGACTTTGCATGGAATTATTTCAATTTGAGCTGCAATAAACAGAAATTTTACAACAATCAGTTAGGAATTCTCTATGCAAAATTTTCTATATATGTAGTATGTAAGAGTTCTTTCTAAGAGCATTGAACTCTGTTTAAAGGCGGTTTGTAAAAGGTTTAAAGCCGGGTTTGCATAGGAAATCAATTGATAGTATAATAAACATGACGAAATTATGTAATAAAGTAATTACAAAAATATGTTATACTAATTATAACAGTTGCTTTAGCAATGAGTATCCGACGAACACATACTCTGTACTAATCTGCTTCGTAAGTTATCAAAAACTGGAAATTAAGATAACCCTTTCGAAATAAACTTAAATATTCAAAATTTTTAATAAGCTTAAATTCCAGCAGCTAAATTATTGTCGTGCTGGAATTTATGTTTTCTTAAGTTATGGAATACATTTGCATGAGAATAACTTGGAAAGTTCTTGATTTGGAATGTCTAAATAAGCAGACAACCCAAGTCAAGTTAGTATTTATACCACATTTCATAGCGGTGATTTATTAATCAAAGTGTAATTTTTAAATCATGAAACTAATTCTCCAAATTAGTTTAAATTTCTTTTCTACGTTTTGTGTAGTTAATTAAACAAATACACCGCCAGCATTGAATGCAATTCGAAAATGAATCTTGACGATTTTTATGGCGGCGTAAGTTAATTGTCATCCCAAAATCACAATGCTGAAAGATTCCTTTTAATCGCAGACGACAATTTTAGCCGCTGAATTCGATGAGGGCGTTGTCATTGGCGCCGATACGCGGACCAGCTGTCGAACTTATGTCTCGAATCGAACGGCCGACAAGCTGACACGAATAACGGACCATATATATTGCTGTCGCAGCGGGTCCGCTTCCCAGACGCAATCCCTCGCCGACTCGGTGGCCTTTATGATGGCCAACAACGAACTCTGCCTGGGCAAATCCGCGCTGGTTCGGGACGCCGCGCTCGAGTTCCGCAACAAGATCTATCCGGCGCGTAAATTTATTATTGCCAGCGTTATTGTCGCCGGCTGGGATAAATTGAAGGGCGGTCAGGTGTACAGTGTGCCCATCAGCGGGCTTGTGATACGGGAGCCGTGCGCTGTTTCCGGTTCCGGTGCGTCCTACATTCACGGTTACATCTCGGCCAACTTTCGGCCCGGCATGAGTCGCGATGCGACCGTCAAGATGACCAAGAACGCCATCAAACTGGCCATGCAGCACGATTGCAGCTCCGGGGGCGTGGTGCGAATTGGTGTGATTACCGCTTTTGGCATGGAGTCCTTTGTGTGCTGCACCGAGGATCCCGAAGTGGTCAGGCTAACCAATACAGCTTTGTGGAATCTCCAATTTGGCAATTGGTAAAACGTATAAAATTTTTAACTTTATTATGATCGTTGATCGTTGTTTCTAAATTTAAAACAGAATTTTAGACACAATTCTGCAGACAGTTGTTTGGCACGTGAATATCGATTTTTTGATTTTCGATTACACCCGACTATTTATGAATGACATTTTTTAAAAGAAAACCCTATTTAAATCCACAGTTGTATATTATTTATTCGTCAAGTTTACCAATTAAATCCACAGTTGTATATTATTTATTAATCCAACATCTTGTTCTTGTCGAAAAAATTTCTTAAAACCTACTTTTATTATTAATTTAAATATGCAAGTTGAAATTACATATATCATATTTCAGATCTGTTAAATTATTTATGATTTTTGATATTTTTTTAGAAATTTTGAATAATTAGAAAATTGTTTTTAAGATATTTCCCGTTTAAATGTTAGACACATTCCATTCACACTATTCAATTTTATTTGCAAGTATCAAGAAATTTGATAAATTTACTCCTTAAATAATTGAAAAATATTGTTTGCATATTTGAAACATTTTAAACCACTTTTTCTTCTTTCAAATTTAAAATATTATTGCCTACAAATTTGTTGGCTGAACCCATAAAACTTGGTACAGTTGCCTCTGATCACTGCAGCTCCAATTAGATTTGACTATTTTATTTACATTGATGCAAAATAAGTTATTAAATGAGTTAATTTGGTAAACATTGCGTTAAAATTTGCTTTGTAACATTTTTTCCGTTCATTTCAATTGTGCGGCAACATTTTGTTCCGCCTGCCGCTAGTTGTTGCCGGGCCAATTCAGAGCCCATTAACTGTAACCATACGGCCTTTTGGCCCATACAGCGAGTAATGCAAATTGAACCGAATTTGCTACAAAGCAGCCATTAGGGATATTACTTCGGTTTAGTAGGTTGCCCATTGTCGTGGCTCAACAATGCCAGCTAGCCGAAGAAGAAGAACTAGTATGTATGACGCAATAAGAGTTTATGCACTGAGAAAAATAAATTTAATTGAAATTAAATTTGCAAAATTTTAAGTCATTTGGAAAATATTCAAATATTTATGCATTTAATATGCATTTAATTTAATTATTTTGCTACTTTTTAAATCACATTTCAATAATTAATAATTAAAATTTTTTTAAAATTAGTTTTAATATTTAATTTGAATTTTATTTAAATGCTTACTCTGACACTCTTTTTTCTGTCAGTGTAGCCTGGGAGTACCTTAAGCCACTTGTTCTGCCTAGACAATAGGAGACAAGCTGCTTCAGTTCAAGTAAATTGCGTGTGTGTGTGTGTGTGTGTGTGTGTGACAGACAGCGACAGCTGTTGGGATTCCCTCGCAGCATGCAACAATCCTTTTCAACGCTGATGATGTAATTTCTTTAACGGCAAACAAAGAGAGCAACAGACGCGCATAAAACCGATGATCAACTGCAGCCAAAAACACACGCACACACACACACATGCACACACGCACGCATAAGCATAAAAGAGAACTGGTTCTAGGCAACGCTTTGATGCTGAGACTGGGCCATGCCGCGTTGATTACAATTGCCGCCCCCGCACAGTTCGCCCCGCGCACTTGCCGCAACCGCACCGTCTCGCACCGAGTATTGTGTAATCTAGCGCTTTGCGTATTTACCCACGAGGATGAAAGATGCGCGCTGAACCGAAAGCGGACAAACACAGACGCAGCAGCAGCGCAGCGGCAGTCAGAAATGTGCCAAGCCGCTGACGTCGCTTTGTTGCTGCTGCTGCCGCTGCTGCTGCATTGGGAGAAATGTGTGACAGTTGATGAGCGTCAGCGCAAATGAGTAAGAGACGTCTGTGTGCATGTGTGTGTGTGTGTGTGTGTGTGTGTTTGACTGACTGAAATGTTTTTCAAGTGTCAATGAACTTTTCCAACACGGCAGTATCACACACCATAATACAAATCATACAACACTCACACTTACACACACACACACACACACACACACACTCGGACAACCATCCAACTCATTCTCATTCTCGTGAGAGCGCGCGATGCGAATGAAAAGACAAAAACACACATTGAAAGGAAAGTGCTGCTCTTTGGCGGCGCTCTTTATTCTTCACAATTTTAAGCGCGCATTCACACTGGCTCGCTCGCCGGCTCTCTTAAGCGCATGTGTTGCGCGCTCTTGCGACGCCGCTCTTTGCCGGCCAATGCAATTTGCAGCCAAAGGCAACGGCTCAATGCAACAGACGGTTTTTTTTTTACTTTTGGTTTGTTTGTTTTTTTCTACTTCTTCGTTTTTTTTTTTGTAATTTTCAAATGTGTGTCGTCACCAGCGGGCTGACTGCGACTGTTGTCGGCATCGGTTCGCAGAGGGGGTGGTTCGGGGGCGATGACAGCCTCGTTGCTGAGGTTGTTGTTTTTTTCGTGTTATTATTTTTGAGCATCGCTTAAAGCGCTTTAAAGTTGTAATGTTCTCAGGCATTACGAAATGCTTGGCAAAGCTTTGCGAGTTGTTAGCCAAATATGTGAACATACACACGTACACACACACACACACACACACACACACACATGTGTGTCATGTAAATCTTTATGACAGTAAATTCTTATCTTTATCGGCTTTGCTTGAGCTGTAAATGTCTGTGCGTGCTTTTAAAGACGGATAAGAAGAACGGGCTTATGCACATGCAAGCATACATATGTAAGTATGTATGTATATGTATATGTAGTGTATATAAGATGTTTCACCGTTATGAAGCATTTTTATTAAGCTGCCTTCGCCTTTTTGAGTTCACGTTTTAACTAAAAATAATTAAAGCTTAAAAATTTCAGTTTTAAAGTTTTATAGTAATTATAAAAATAAATTATAAATTTAAAACAACTTATGTACACTAAAGTCATGAACAGTACATTTTTACATTAATAATATTAAAAAATAGATCTTACTTCAAAAAAAAAAGAAGAAAAGAAAAGAAGTTGTTATATATTTCCTAACTATAGTTTTAAATCAATTGTTCAGCAAAGTTTGTTTAAAATTAACTCAACATAAATAATAATAGAAAATCTAAAAATTGAGAGCAAACTAGTTTATACAATTACATACTTGAAACTTACAAAGGCTTCGACTTTAGTACCATAATTGAGAAATGCTTTGCAGAAAATTCTTTTTTAATTTTACAAATTTCTACATCGACCTAATTCTCTTTTCTCCAAGTGTATGTTAATACGCACTTGCATAGCGGCACCGAAATGGAAAATGATGTTGCCAAATATTTGTTCAATTAAATAGGTAAAAGTACTTACACTCAAAACCATGTCTGTGTTCCTCATTGTTTTACAGAATGTTATTTACTGTGGCACAATGAAAAGCAAATAGCTCGCTGACACACTTTTAAAATGTGACAAATATTTGCCAAAAATTATTTGTCAATACGCAATGTCTGCATATACGTATGTACGGAACATATGTGACTATATCGGTCTGATAACTTTATATTTCACAAGCTAATAAACCAAATGTAGAAAGTGTGGCTCAATTTCAAGCATAGTAAACGAACTGGTAAAACAATAAAAATACTTTTAAAAAATTTATAAAAATTGGGTTAAATCCGTTGAAGATATCGAAATCAAACAAATCATTAACAATATGTGTCAATAGCATATAGAATTGATTAAAAATTAATTTTGCAGATATAATTTTCAAATTAATCATCGTTAATATAATACACTTCTACATATGATAGTTAAACTTTAAATTCCGGATTTTATTAGCTCTATTTTCCTTAATTATATTTCATATTTCATCGACTTATTAAAACCGCTCATATAATTTGTTCGTAATTTATTCTGCCTGTTTTCATAACATATTTCACTCTTTAATTATGTGCTTAAACAGCCCCTCTAAAAAAAAAAGTATTGATTATTCCATGTGTTCGTTTTTCACAATGAAATTAACGCATAAATTCATAAACTGCCTGAAAAAAGAGAGGGAAAAACATTAAAATAACGCATACGCACCATATGCGCTGGCAGCAAAACAAGTAACAGTTAATTAATTGCTGCTGTTGCTATAAAAACAAAAAAAAAACGATAAATGCACAAACAGAATAAAAGAAGAAAAAAAAAAACGTGCCGCAAGTGCAACCCGCAATTTGCCAACAGTTTTCCACGGGCGATAATTTAAACGCTGTGCAAAAATGCACAATAAAATAAAATTCTGAATGGGCTGAAAAAAAAAAACAAAAAAAATAAAAGAAACACACAAACAAGAAAACGCGAAAATATTTTTGCATATGCAATTTATTTTGCATGCCTGCGGGATTTCTGGTTGCCCCTTTCCGCTGGGTGCAGCAATAACCAGAAGTCAAAATTAATATGTTCTTCTTTATTGCAAATGCAGCCGCAAAAAAATAAAAACAGAATTGAACAAAAAAAAAAAAAACCGCCAAACGTACAACGAAAATTAATATGCAGCGACATGTGCGAACAAAAAGTGCACACAGCGAAAGAGATAAAAATAAAGACAAAAAAAAAACAGCGTAGAACTGCATATGATTTGCAGTTTTTGGGTGCTGCTGCTGCAGCCGCAACGCCAGCGCGCCATCAAATAAAATAATAATAATAATAATAGGAATAATAACAACGGCAATAACAACAATACGAATACAAAGCTACATAATAGTAGCAGCACCTCAGACAGGCCACAGAGCTGCGAGCTGGGAGAGCAACAGAGAAGCAGCGCCAGAAGAAGTCGCAGTCGCAGCGCTGCTGCTGCTGCTGCTGCTACTGTTGTTGTTATTGCTGTTTTTGCTGCCTATTGCACAAGTTGTCACGAAGCAATTCGCTCGGGTGCCGCGGCACGAGCGCAACATTCGCATTCGCAAAAGCAGCTTCGTAAGTGGGTCAGCGAGCTGTGGGGTCAATGCACCGCCTGCCTCTGACAGCCTGAACTCGACTGCTGCGAGAGCGCCGTGGGGAGAGCTCATAATAATAAAGAAAAACAGCGCCAACTCACAACTCTGCACGAACACAACACACACACAGAGTTAAGCAAGCATAGAGAGCGCCGCAAGCAGACAGCTTTTTATGGCTGCTCTTTGCTTAAGCGCGCGCTCTTTGCTGCCACGCTCTCTGTGCGTCGTGTTTCTGTTCTTTGCGCCCAACTTAACGTGCACACGTTAAAATAAAAATTACAAAAAAAACTAAAAAAAGTTCAAAACTGGTTTGCCAGCAGCTTTCACAAGTGAAAAGGGAGGGGGCAGGGGGTTGGGTGGCAGCAGGCAAGCCGGCTGACGGCAACAAATACATGCACATATAAAACAAAATGCCGTTAGAGAGCGGCATTGGCATGTTGTTGTTGTTGTTGGCGTCGCTACGTAATGTTGGCGCTTTCTTTTTGCTCACGCGCATTTGCATATTTACATGTGTGCGTGCCAGTGTGTGTGTGTGTGTGTTTGGTCGAGGAAGACGCCGTTAGAATTTCTAAAGAGCATCAAATTCATTCACGCTGCTTCGCGCTGCCTCGCTGCCCGCTGCCCGCTGCCTGCTCATGCCTAATACAGTAATAATAATAATATAATTTTAATTTACGCTCAGCTATGCCAAAGTCACAGGCCTAACGGTGCTTGCCAGTCAATGGCCTTTTTTTTTGCTTCTTGCCTTTTTCAGCATTTCTCAGTTATTTTGGCTGGCGTTTTTTGTAATGTTTACAATTCGCACTGTGCTCCCCGCTTGCCCGCCCCGGCTGCTCAGCTCCCGCTCAGCTGCCCGCTACGTGCCTTTGGCAGTTCTTTTTGTTGCCAACAAAGATCTGGCTCATACTTGCACACATACACATACACACACATACATACACTCACGCACAGAAGAAAGAAATTTATATGTTCTTTTTTTGGCCAAAAGTTGATTGACCCACGAAATTCCCGCAACAGCAAACGAAAACGAAGAACGCAATCGACAATTTCACAAATGATGTAATTTGTAAGCTTCGCGTCTTAACTGATCTTTTCAGCTTGCAGCACATGGTTTTAACTGTTTAACTGTTCATGCTTCGATATTTGGGCGCAATTTGGCGTGCACATTATAACTGTTGATTGCGCCGAGCAGTGCTTAAATTTAAAACTTGGTTTTTTGTTTGTTTACTTCGAGATGAGTGTACCACATGACGTATGCTTCATATTGTTGTATTGCTTCTCGAACAAAAATCACGTATACGTCGCACGTGACAATGAAAACTGAGCAAAGCTGGCTGAGAAACATTTTCGTCACATGATTCATTTGTCAGAAATTTCTCTGTAATTTTAAGCATACAAATTGAAACTTAAATTTAAATTTCCTTTTTTTTGTAGATGTTTAATAAATATTTATTCATTTGCGTTTTGCAAACTTAAATGAAAGCTACTAAAAAATTTTAACTAATTTTGAAAGCGGATTGAAATGTTTTAATCTCGATATTTTTTTAACATAAGAATTTTCCAAATAAGCTATTGAATAGGCTGCTAGATAAATATTAAATCGATAAATTAATTGTTTTGATTAGTCATTTAATAGGAAGAATTCGATTTCTAATTTATAAAGATTGAATACCAATAACGTATAAAATTTTGGATAGTTTATATACATTGCTGGTTTCTATTAACAAATACTTGCACGCTTCCAATAATGAAAATGAATCCCTCTTCCATCCGCATCAGAATCTAAATATAATCTTACTTAATATATAATAATCACCTTAAAGGCATTACAAATATATGTACATTGAATATTATTAAATATATTTGTGCCATTTTTCGACAAAGATGTGAAATATTCAAATTCTCAAGGAAAATTCTTTTCCAGCTAAATGACATCACTGAAAAGCGCAAGAACTTTTCGGAACGAAATAGTTGCCAGCCCGCACAAAGAAAAGTATCACAAATAACAAAAAAATAAAAACAATACTGGAAAAACCCTAAGGCTATTCTAATGCAAAACGAATGTGACAAAGGCACATGCTTAGCATAGTACAAAGTGCACAGGCCCACAGATAAGTGCGTATGTGTGTGTGTGTGTGTGTGTATTATGGGCATGTATCCCCTAAATGACAGAAAAAAAGTAGGCCTATGCATTATTTATGCACGGCTTCAAATGCAACAGAGTCGACATAAATGAAACTGAACTCGACTCAAAAACAAACGAAAAAATACAAAATAAAAAAAAAAGATACCTTGACAACCTCAAAAGCCACACACAAAGCCACGTAAGTTGACTCTTTTTAGCGTTTCTTTGCGCAACTTGCAGCAACAACAACAGCAACAATTGTAGACAACAACAGTATTTGCACTTAAATAGCCAATTATTTATGGTGTTTAAGTGTTGTTTTTGTTTTTCTAGAACTCTGTACACAATTTGGCCAAAAACGCAAACGAGATTTTGTATGGATTTGTTTTTTTTTTTTCTTTTTTTGTCAAGTTCTCAGCAATCCATCCATAGCTTCGACTAACTAACTAACTAAAGTGAGTAACTAACTAAGTGACTTGTTGTTTGTTTCTTTTGCGAGAAAAAATTCTTAAAGAAAATGCAATCTGCGGCGGTCCAAAGTGGAAAAACGAGTTTTTCCAGCCAGCGCCTAATTGATAGCGATTTTTTTTTTCTTTTATTTTTTTGTTATTTGTGTTTTTATTATTTTTACTATTTTTTTGTATTTTTTTTTAGGACAGACAGAACGAATGAAGGCTCGACGCGGCGTATGCGCAATTTTGTGTGTGTGTGTGCGAGTGTGTGTGTGTGTGCAGCTATAACAATGAATGCCACAGCTAACTGCAGCAGCATCAATTGTTGTTGTTACTGCTGCAACAGTAACAAAACAAAAATTCTGAACTCTCATCCGCCCCGTTGGCTGACGCCGGCGTCAGCGTTAACGTCAACGTCGACGTCAACGTCGCCGTTCTATGCAAATTGTAATCACAAAAAATCGAGTCGCGGAGCCCAAAAAGCTACACAACTACACACGAAACATAGTAGATATGTATGTGTGCATATATATAGTATATACAACATATATTTATATATATATACATATATATATATACATATATATGTATGTATGCAGCAACAACAACAATGGCTTCTATAAAATACGCCAACTAAAAGGCATTCATTTTGTTTTTCCACTGTTGCTGCTGCTGCTGTTCTTGTTGCTGTTGTTTTTGTTGTTGTTGTTGTTGTCGTTGCCATCGCTTCCATCATGCAACTGTGCGCACTAATATCCGTCCTTGGCTCGTCTGTTCAACTTTGTCCCAGTTTTTCGCATTTGTTGGCGGCGCTCGTTCGCCTCTAACTTGTCGGCGAGTTGCATTTTTGTGTGTGCAGCGCACACAAACTACCAAACAGACGTACACACACACACAGACACACACAGAGACACACACATACAGCCATACTCACAGCTCTAACAAATATATTCGTCTATTCATTTGGCGCGACTCGCATTGCCCAGTCGGAAACCAATGCGGTTACCCCGGTAACGTGTTTAGCTGTGCTCGTAAAATCTATTTCTTTTCTTGGAATTTGCGTATTTAGTTAATGGTTAAACTGAATAACTTTTGAGTGGCCACTACATGATAAACTACTGCCTTAAGATGTGCTTTTGGCATGCCTAAGCCGAAAAGTTAAGCTTTCTTATCCTGCAGAATAGAACCTGTTCAGCAGGTAATTTTTTCTTGTCATGTCATATTACACAGAATTCCAACTTCAAATTAATTCTTATTAATAATACCTATAAACTGCATGATCATATCTAGTTGCTTACTTATTGCTGAAGTAACGTGTTCTGTAATGTATGCACAATTTATTTAGTTTTAATCGTCACATCTGAAACAGCTGTCAAAATCCATTTTGAAAACTTTGCCCATAACAAATTATTTACGCTGAATATCAATGCGCTAGAATCTGGTCCAGCTGGGTGCAGGCCGAAGCTGCATTGTGGGGCATATGCAATCTTTTATTTGCTACCCATACACACATACATAGGTATCTCTGTGTCTGTGTGTGTGTGTGTGTGTGTGACAAACTCACGCACATTAAATACTATGCGAGAGTTGCATAGATAAGATACGCAGCAGCAGCTGCTGCTGTGGCTGTTTCTGCTGTTGTTGTTGTTGTTGTTGTTGTTACTTTTGTTGTTGCTGTAGCTGCATCGCTGTGTTGCACTATGAGCGGCCCCGTGGGGGCCACTGATGCATTGCATTTTGTCTGGCCAGATAATTGCTAGAATAATATTATTGCATACACATACAGATATATCAATTTTGTAGCTTTTATAATTATTTTTTTTTTTTGTGTGTATTTCATATATCCAAAAAATGTTTATGATGTGTTGTTTTGGACAAGGTAATGTGATGGCGATATGTGTCTCTCTCTTTTTTTCTCTTTTTTCCATCTCTCTATCTCTCCTGTTGACGCTTTAGCGCTTTTCTGTTTCTCAACATTAGTTTTAATGCTATATTGAAATTTTTCCAATTCTTCTTTGTGACTTATCCGTAAACGTTAAGCTGGTTACTTTATTACGTTTGATATTCAATCGAGAACTGACTCATAATGAAATTTAATTAAGGCAACTCATTTTTCTAATATTTCTTTTACACTCTTAACAAGCGTACTTCTTTGTCATTTTGCTTTGTGTTGTATTCGCAAATGTTTTACTGCCTGCTTAACTTAAGTATTTTTTAACCTTCACTGAATATTACCCAAAGTATTGGGCTTAGAATAATACTTTATGTAGCAGTCTTTGTACAGCTCGATCAATCGACTTTTGTGTTGTAATCTCGTAACTCTCATTTCTTTGCTGGTCTGGGCAATAGCATTGAAGTTGTGGCCTTATGACACACATTTGTGGTTATCTCCCATTATACTAAATAATTCACATATATAAACATGCACTTTTTCAATATACACATACAACTACTGCAGCTATATAAATTGCCCCGCACAGATAAGTGCAATTGAAAATTCTTTAGTCTGTCTGTCCTTCTGTCTATCTACTATCATTAAACAAAGTCTGAAGCACTCGAAGATCGAACAGTGTCGCCAATTCAATGAAAATCATTGATATTATCATTAGTCTGTTGTATTTCTAATTATAGTCCGTGGACAGATCATCGTTTGAAGCGAACTGCAAACTCACGCGAAATATTTCAACTTAGAGTGAATTGTACAGATAACCCCGTGTATAAGGTATAAGCTATAAACGCCTTTAATATATAAAACTAACTGCGTATCTATGCGTGTTGTTGCTTATCTTTACAAGTGCCTCGAAGCATTAGAACAATATATCAGCAAGTTCAATGACCTTTTCACACTGAAAACTAACAGTAGTTACTTAAAGTGTTTACTGTGAAGGGTATTTTAACTAATTGGGTGATTTTGCGACACAAATATTGGGTATTCTTCATGAATGAAAATTTATATTATAAAAAATGATAATTACTAATTTTTTATTATTTATTTTTTTTCGTATTTATTTTATTTTAGTTCTTTTAGTGTATATATAAAGGGTATGCAATAGAATTTAATTTTGTGATATGCTTAAAAGCTTATCTTTTTATTGTAATTGGCCTTTCGTAATGTCTAGCCGCAAAACTTAATGCAAATTTCCATAATTATCGTGAAAGCCAAAACACAGAGGCGAAAATAATAAAACCTAATGTGGTTTCAGCATTGTTTCTGGGACAAAAGCGAATGAACTCGCCCGAAATAATAATAATAAAAAAAAGGAATACCCCAAAACAACAAGAACAATAACAACAACGAAAATCGCTCTACTTGTTTGCAAACAAGTCGAAGTTTTAAAAAAAATATTTGCCTGTGCCATATATTCATTGGAATTTCCATGCCGAAACGAAAAGAATAACTAAATATTTATGTTTCATGAGGGTAAAATAGTGTTCACGAGAGACAGAGACAGAAAGAGAGAGAGAGAGAGAGGGAGATGTGTCCAGTTCTCCCCGGAGGCACAGGCAACATATTACAAGCAGCTGTCAGACGAATTGAAATATTCACTTGTTCTATTTGAATATGGAGTGTATAACCGCCCCGCCCCGCCCCGCCTTGCCCCGCCCTTAAAGTGTTTATCGCTTAACATGCGTATGGCGTGTAAATAAAAATCAAATTAGCCGATTAACTGCCAACGAATGTTGGCCAAAAGGCAAACAGCTAACGGCAAAGTCAAGTGGTTTCTAGAGCTTTTGTTAAAACAATTAAAGCCGAAAAAAAGCAACGGCAACAACAAACAGCAAATGGAAATTCACGCAATACGATTGTCAAATGCCAAGCAGAAACAATGGGCCAAGTGCACTGAGCGAAAAAATGAGCCGAATATGGTATAATTTATTAGACTTTATTAATATAAATTGAAAGTATTATTCTACAGTTTTTATACAGTTATCAAAATGAAGAATCAAGATCGCAGTAAAATTAAAAAAAAAATGGTGTTTAAGAATGGATTAAATTTTTAAATTAACGAATTTCAAGATAATAATCTATGCCTTAGTAGCTGCAATTTATTATTTCGATTTTTAAAATTTCAATTTATAAAATTTTGTTATTTAAATTTTTTCAATAAATTTCGGTTTTAGTACTAATTACATTAATTAGTTGGCTGCATAATTTTGGTCAGTGTATACATTTTCGCGTGTACTGCAGAAGGCGTGCAAACTAATAGGAAAACTAACGCAACTCTCGCTCTCGCCATCTCTGTCACTCTCGCTCTTTATCCTGCAGCGAGAATTGTTCAATCGCTGTCTATAAATTTATGCGTAAATAATAATTTGAGCAGTCGCCGCTGCTGCTGTAGGCGCAGGCGGCGGCGTCGTCAAGCCATAGAAAGCATTGTCTAAGTGTGCGTGTGTGTGTGTGTGTGTGAAAGCGAATTCGAGTGCTGTCGCCTCCGCGCTCCCCCGCTCACTTTCTGTTCACTCGCATGTTGTAATGTGCGTTGCGATGACGTCGACACGTCAACGCTCCCGCATAACAACGAGAGACGCTCACCAGACAAACACAAACACGAACACAAACACGAACACAAACACGAATACGAAGACGAACACATACAAACGTCGACGCACGCAGCTCACGCACTCTCTTTCATGCGCGCTCTCTTCTCGCCTCTCTCTCATACGTTCTTTCTGTGTGCTTTCTTGGCTGCGTTTGTGTGCGTGTCTGTGTGCGTGTGTGTGTGTGTGTGCGAGTGCGTGTGGATCTTTTCGGGTGAATGACCGCCGAAAATTAAATTTTTTGTCGATTTTAGACTTTTACTATGTTGACGTTGATGATGATTGTGTGCTGTGCGTTGTTGCCTGCCCATAGACGAAGCTCACACACACACACACACACACACTGAGAGTAAGAGAGAGAGATATATACAGCTATAATGCGCTGCTTTATAGTTTATAGTGTGAGCTGCGCTGCGGCGTTCGCACTATCGCGCGCGTACATTTTATGAATGTGCGGGGTGGTGGGTGGCGGTTGGGCAGCAGGGAACGACCTGCAAGCTTTGTACGTGTGCGTGTGTGTGTGTGGGTATGTGTGTGTGTGTGCCTAGACTACACAATCAGCAAACGCAACGCAAGCATTTCACTCAACAACAACAACAACAATAACGAAAACGTTGAACGACAACTTTTTTTCGTGCGCTCTTTTAATTTTTTTTCTTTTAATTTTTTTTTTTTGGATTTGCTGCAAGGGCCCGCCTGGCCCGATCACCAGCCACTTTCGACAACGAGTCTTTCGCTTTTTTCTCTCTTCTTTTTTTTTTTGTTAATTTTTGCCGCTTTCTGTTTACGCCGCATTTCTTTCACTTTGTACCGTACTATCTTTTTTCTGTTTCACATTTTATTGTCGTCGCACTCTTTTCTTTTTCTTTTTTTTTTTTGGATTTTTTATTTTTATGAAGTACCGAGTGCCAAAAGCCGAGCGACCAGTTGCCTGTTGCCTTTTTGGCAAAACGCAAGACAACTCAAAGTGAAAATTTCAATAAAACAAAGTTGCCAACGCTTTTGTTGTTGCTGTTGTTGTTGCTGTTGGTGTTGTTGTTGTTGCTGTTGCTGTTGCTGTTGCTGCGGTTGCTGTCGCGGAAGTCATAAAGTCAAATTGCATGCATATTTTGTCGAGTTTTGCGGCCGCAGCAGGGCCCAGTCCCCACTCCCTGTCCCTGTCCCTGTCACCTTACTGGCCTTCTCCCTAACCAAAACCCCTGCCACTCCCCCCTCCCCCCTTATAAATAGTGTGCGCACGCAATTCACGCAGCAACCAAAAATTGTTTTAAGTAACCGATTTTTGTGGTTTTTAATTGCTCGACTTTTATTTTTGAAGTGGTTGGTGGGGGGAGGAAAACAAAGTGAAAAGCGTAAAGCGTCATTTCGTACTAGCTGACAAATACACCAGAAAATCTTTATACATTATAAATGATATATATACCATATACTGTAATCCATGCCATTTAATTGCTCTCGAAAATATTGATTTTATGAATAAGTTATTAGTTTGTGAAAATTACTCCTTTGATGATATATTGATGATCACAATGATTCAGCAAATATGTTCATAAAAAAAAAAAGAATTTATAAAGAATATTTAACAAATGCTTAAAAAACGTTTTTGGAAAAATAACTCATAAATACACAAAAAAAAAAAAATTGGTAACTAAACATTTTAATATATATTTAATAATCTTTACAATTTTCTACAAACGAATTTTAAATTTACAATTTATAATTTATGTCGAATTTCAAGTGTTAAAAAATGGAAAAAAGCAAACCCTAATTAAATATAAAGACTGCAAATAAAGGGGGTTTTCTAAAGATTAAATTTAATTTTTAAAACTTTTAAAATCTTTAAGCAAATTTCATATGTTTAGTTTACATATGTTTAATTCTCAAACAAGAAAAATGTAATTAATTTTGTACGCTTTTTCCAACTCCCCCAATTCGTCTCGAAATATATGTTTATGATATATGCCTAACATACAGCAATTTATATAAGCTTTATGGAACTTGTTTCCGTCTGGTTTATAGTTTAGCATACGCTTAAATAAGGACATCAAAAGTCTAATAATAGTTTTTAGGGTCAGCGCACGCAATAATTTCGCTTTGATTGACCCGGGGTTGGGTTTGGGGGGGGGGAAAGGTGCCTTGGGGTTGAAATTACCATTTCTTGGCCATTTGCCTGGCCGAAAAGGAAAAGGTTTCTCACTCGTTAAACATCCACCGAGATTGGGGGCCTGGCGATTTAGATTTATGACGGTCGTCCTGGTGTTGATATCCCCACACCCACACCCACACCTCCCACCATCCGCCCTCCACAAAACGTACGCATTAACCATCAAAAA